>WYDF02102472.1:0-10591 GCA_009867245.2 Adranes taylori
TATAATTTGTATGTATCTATGTATATTACCGATGGGCTTCTAAACCACTCAACCGATTGCGATCAAATTTTCAGGAAGCCTTTATCATAGTATAGAGGGTAATCCTATGAAATTTGATGTAGATCGGGAATACGGGAACAGGGAAATTTGGGAACACATAGTTTAGAAATTTTTGCACGACGTAGCGTTCGAATACGTGAGTGTTTTAAATACTTAAAGCGGGAATATGGGAACACGGGAATATGGGAACACGGGAATATAGAAACACAGGAATATGGGAACACGGGAATATGGGAACACGGAATATGGGAACATGGGAATATGGGAACACGGGAATATGGGAACACTTGAATAAGGGAACACGGGAATATGGGAACACGGGAATATGGGAATACGAATATGGGAACACGGGAATGTCGCTGGTCGCGGCCGCAAGCCCCGGCTATTGGGTCATTTCGCTGGTCGCGGCGAAGCCGCGGCCACAGGCCACGGTAGTGCGGACAGCAGTCCTGTTCGCGCCGTTGGCAAATATAGGGACCCGGTGGGTAGCGGAGGGGAGGGGGGGGGGGGCAAAACAACGTTTGCCGGGTCCGCTAGTATATAATACAAGCCATACCATCAACATTCTCGGCCCACCAAATGGCTCCCAAGCAGCATGGTTTTGTGAAAGGGCGCGGAACCCGTGAGCAAATATTGAATATTCTAGACAACTGGGATGGTGGAATCGGGATTGGTGGAAAAATGTTCTCTAATCTTCGATTTGCTGACGACACTGTGCTAATTGCCAGTACCGAAAAGGAACTTCTTACTTTATTACAAAAGCTAGAAAATATTAGTCAAGAGTTTTGACTTAAGATCAGCAGTCAGAAAACTAAAGTTCCCATAATCGATCGAGAAGGTGAAAGAGGAGAAAGACCTGGTAAAATTGGGAAATACGATGCTCTCCAACAGTTCATATACTTAAGCCCAATGTTGCATGACTCAGGAACTTGTGAGATAGAGATTCGATTCACTTTTTACAGCAATTTGTATAGGTGATTTTGGTAGGAATGACGCAGTTTTCAAAAAATCTGAACGTGGCAAATTGCTCAAAACAAACAAGTTAAATATTCCACCTGAAAGAAATCTACCCGGAGGCATCGAATCCAGTTTTCCAATGTTTTTCATTGCAGACACAGCATTTTCATTCAAAAACAAATAGTGAAGCCTTATCCACAAAGATCTTTGGATAACCGAAAAAAAAATTAATTATCGCCTTCCAAACGCACGGTGTGCTTTTGGAATGTTATGGAGCAAATTTAGAATTTTTGATAAACCAATTGCTTGCAACACTAACATAACTGATGATATTATTAAAGCCGCTTGTATTCTTCACAATTTTATGAGAAAGCACGAGGAATATATTCAACTGCAGATTCGTCCCTTTCAGTTTCAGGAAATTACAAAGCTCTCACGGTGGTAGACCAACATCAGAAGCAATTCGCTTAAGAGATATGCTGTGTGAATATTTTATGAAACCCGAAATAGTTGTACCATGACAAAATAAAGTATTTAACTGCATTTGTAATATTCAATGTGGAAATCAAATGATGGATTAATTCAGTAAATTTTGATTGCATTACATTACATTAAAATAGGCTTTATTATCTGCTTATCCGAATTTATCCATTACTTAATTTCCACACTATATACTTACTAATATAGTTATTATAGCTTGTCAAATTTTCTATCAGTGTAATATTATTTACTAAATAAAATTAGTATTTATGCCTACCTGTACTATTTACCTGGTCGGCAACATTTTGCCAGGCTTTTTCCTGCGATTGTCTATTCGAGTACTTCTCTAACTTGGAATTATACAATTCTTCGTATTGCTCCACCACCGATACGAATGCAATATTAAATTCTTGGTCGTTATTCATTTTATTACATATGTATTTAATTGATCAAACAGTAAAACTGAAGCAGAAAAATAGAACGCGTTTCAACACGATTTCAAGCAATAAAAATGTTTGACATTATGAATCACACTCGTTTCATTAGTGGGCGGACTTCTATTTGTTTTGCCGTATTCTATTTTCCTAAAACGTGTTTCATGTTTCACATTTCTTTGATGTGCGGCCTGGCCTGCCTTACGGAACGGAACGGTCCATGGCGTCCTGAGCGTGGAACCAGAATTTACATCACTAATACAAACTGTTTAAAAATTGCTCATGTGGTACCTTTACATAATTCATGCAACATAGATGAAGTTACAAACTACATACCTATTTCGTTGTCGCCGTGTTTCTCTAAAACAATGTTTGCTCTCTAAAATAATGGGGCAAACAGAGTGATTATCTACTTTGAGGTCAATAATATTTTTAGTAAATTTCAATTTGATTTTAGAAGGGGAGTGAGTACCGTAGACGCGTTGACCTTCTTAGTTGATAAAATAAATACTACTTTCAAAGAAAAAAACTATATGATGACCCATTTCTTTTGACTTATAGAAGCCATTTGACTGCACAACACACTTAATTCTGATCACTAAATTGAAAAAATACAAATTTAATCGAGTGCGTACTAGTCTCATACTCATTTTTTTCTGGACGTTGTCAAGTAAGTCTAAGTGGTACGCTTGCAGACGCAAAATCGATATTAACTGAAGTAATGCAAGGCTCTGTTTTGGGGCCACTTCTAGTCTTAATCTACATCAATGGTTATGGGAATATCTTCATGCAGACAGGTATAGATCATCTGAATTTTGCCCATGGCTTACAATCATAACTTCAGGGTTTATTCAAATTGCAGCTATGGAAAGTAGTGAAATAGTATGGACGAAGGCTCAAGACTGGTTCTCAATGAACAAAGTTCATCTAAATGATGTTTAGTTTACCCCACAGAAAATCAAACCGATGTCTGCTCATTTGTTGCGAAATATATGTATTTCTATTTTCTAGTGTGCCAACCAATAAATAGTCTCTATAACTTGGTAGTTTTTTTAACATCCATCAACCAATTAATTGCAATGAATAATTCATTTCTCAAGGATCCCCCACACCAACGCGACACGTCGCGAAACCGTCGGGTCGCATACTTTTTGCCGCAAAAAAATTGTCAGCTGTGCGACAGCGAAACTTTTTATTCACGCCAATGCTATAGTTTCACATAGGGGTAAAAGTTATAATTACTTGTACGTACTAATCATATGCTTTAATTTGTGTTTAGTTTGACTGCCTTAAATAAATATATTTAAACATATACGTGTATAAATTTATATTTTTTTTTAGGTCTAACCCCATTTGCTTCCAAACCTTATCTTCCTTCCTAATATTTTTATTATCTTCATGACTTAAATCATAAATTCTTGGATTATAACTTTACATTTTCAATTACCAGCTAAAATTGTTGAACCAGAAATGGGTGCTTCAAAATGGCTTTCTATTAAAGCCATTTTTATAATTTATTTACAAACAAAATATATACGAAATCACAGCGGTAGAGGCAAAAAACACTACATGCAGCGTCAGCCAACAACGTCGCTGCACTGCCGCGTGACTGTCGCTGCGGATTCGCTGCTTGCCGGTATGAATAGTTTCATCTGCAGCCGCGTCTATTGGTCCGCTGTGGTTTCGCGTTGGTAGCGGCCGCGACAGTTTCGCGACGGTGTGGGGAATCCAGTATTCGTAGAAGGTTTTTTCCTTTTGTGTGAGATACAAGTTTGTTCCAAATACAATATCATCAACCAATTCTTCTGTGAATAACAGACCGAAATACGTCTGGATGATACTGCCTCATCGGGAATGTTTGCTGGTTCAGAATTTTATCAGAAAGTGATTTCAGGAAATGTCGTCATTATCTGCGGCCACGTGAAAATATTTTTTACTACCAGAGGAAGAAAATATTTTTTACTACTACAAGTCATTTTATTGGGCAAGGCAATATTGTCATTTTCAACATCAGTATTGTCACTTTCAACCTCACCTTCATGCAGGAGTACAGCTTGACGGGCTTTGTCGGATAATTCTAAAGAATTGTAGAGTATCCAGCTCATCTTGATCATCATCTTCACTGCATATGGATTCATCTCCTGATGGACTCTCATCAGTCAGGTTTATAAATCGCTGTTGACAGAATTACAAAAATATAGTATACATATTGTCACACCCCGTAAAGTAGGGTAGTGACCTGAGGACAACTCAAAAGTAAAAAGAGAAAGATATTAAATCTTACGATGGTACTCAGCGAAAAATAAATGAAAGATTCAATTAGATATAATATTAGATTTAATTAAACATTAAGTTAGTTTGTCAAACAATAAGTTAATTGAAGGGTGTAAAGTAAAGCAACATTTTAATCAATCAGACAACCATTCTGTAGTTAAAAAATAATAAATAAAACTATAAAAGATACTGTTAATTAAGAAACTAGTATGAGCTGAAGTTAGATATTTAGAAATTTATACATGTTTAACATCCCTTTTAATAAAGTTTAATATTTTCATAAAAACAAAGGCAAACAAATACAAGTTCATATTAATTTAATTTGGTTCTCTTACTATCAGCCATAAATTAAAAGACAATTAAAAAACCTTACATTTCTTACGACAGACAGCATTTCACTCAATTTAAATACTTATGATTTATGAAAATAATTACTTTTATTAGAACTGAACTATATTATGTCAACTTTTCAATTGGGAGCTAATAAGCCCACAGCTACTTCTTATATGATTACGTTCAGGAATCTCTCCTTGAAAAAGCCCCATCTAACACTTGAAATTGGAAAATAACCGACGAAAGAATGCAGTTATTTCTTTTCGCGTGCGAACTAATATTTCTCTTCTCTATACTAAATGTAATTTAGAAACTCTAATAGCAATTACGGTTGCCAACCAATTTCGCTACATGTATATTTAATTCGAATCTTCTACTTCTGTATGCATGTATACGGTTGCCATTTAATTTCCCGAATTTATTTAATAGTTTAATATTTACCCTTATATTTCCGCTACGCGGTAATTTGATAGAATATACAATGTATGTATAAAAATAATCAATAACTAACCTGTCATATTCAATGATGACTCAGGTAATTATAGATTTCAGTTGAAACTCAGTCACACGAGCAGTAGAGAGGTTGTGATTAATGTTTCTACTGCCATACAATGCCAGCACTATATATGAATGAAAAGTTACATTTGCTTGTTGTAGATGGAGCTACTAATAGTGCATTATGTGACATTCGCGCGCGGCGTATCGTCACAAATCGCACACTAGAATATATAAAGAAATCTCCGGAAATTTATATCCGCTAGGTCTGTTTAACGCGAGACTGCACGTTGGAACTGCTCTCTTCGTTCCGCCGGCCTTCAGTGGACTCGCTGAGAACACGGGTACCTAAGTACATTAGTCCATAAGTTCATGTTCTTATGGACAGCTGAAACGTCTCCAAAAGCTTATTAGATGAAACACCATTAACAATTTACAAGTCTACTGATGAACTTAGACAATACAAATAAATACAAAAGAACGAAATATAAATGTCAAACTTAAAAGCGTATTAATGACGGTTAGCAGATAAGCAAAAGCAATAATAAATTAATCAGTACAATTGAATACAAAGCGTTATATATTCATTTGTACTGATTAATTTATTATTGCTGTTAACAATACGGGAAGAAAGTACATGTGGTTTGTAATGTAACGGGGAAGCGGGGGTTGACCTTAACAAAATGATACTGATGACATAAATGGTAGGAATATTCGGAACTACTATAGACCACTAGCACTCCGGCTCACGTAGGTCCTATGTTCGTTGAGTGACTAAATCTAACACCGGATCACGTAGGTTAAAATAATATGCTCCAGTGAATAGTGTAACGAAGCATGTTATGAGACATAGCTTAAATAGATTAATTTCGTTAGATGTCATAATTCCTCATGATAAATAAATTAAATCAATTAAATAGATAGGATTTGGAAACCCTATACTGATTGAACCAATAATAAATTGAAACATATTTATTATTTGAAAATATTGAAAATCTACGAACGAGTTTGTGGTTCGCGCACTGCTGACCATACATCACATGAATTAGAGAGGGGGGGGGGGGGGGGGGTATGGGAGAGAGATGTACTATAGCTTTGCTGTGCCGTGCTGTGTTCAACACACACATTATCTACGTTTAATATGAATTGTTTTTGCTGTTGTACATACGGTTGTGTGGATACTTCTGTTGAACCAATTGAAACAATGGAGAAACCGCACAGCCTCGTAAAATAATGAGTGGACGAATCCATATGACTCGTACAACAGAGTGAAATTTGACTAAGGGCTCCCGTCTGAGAATTTGCGCAGAATTATTTAGTTCCAATTTTGCAAAGCGACCACCAGCGACAGTCGCCGAGATAATAACACATTTGGTGAGCAGTTTTATTTACCATACATTGTTCTGTTTATCACATGTATATTGAATAGTTGTTTTCTCTACCTACCCTTCCATTCACCTACCTCCTATATAACCTACTGTGTTACGCGTCATAGTAGCACTATCCTTTTCCTTTCATATTCTACTGGGATGTATACTTATGGCTAGTTCGCATTACAGTCAGTTCTAGAGCCTCAACAACAGTAACATTAGTGAGCAGTACGATATTACGCGTCATAGTAGTTTTCTCACATACCTTCTACTAGGGTGTCTACTTCTAGCCAGTGCGCAACACGGTTAGATGTAATCACTCGGCAACTGTAACGCTAATGCGCGTTAGTGTTACGCGCATGTAATAGATTAAGATTGCTGCCTCTTCCAGTTATTCATATAGTGTGTTTAGATCTACCCCCGCACTTCCGTTGTAAAATTAACTGTTTGTACATGATTTCCGAATGTTTACTGTTTTGTTGTTATAATTATTATCAACCGTTCTTTCATTATTATGCATTTGTACTGTTTTATATAAATCGCTTGGCTATATTCTTTTGTTTATAATAATTTCACTATTGTTTATTTAATCGCCATTTTTACGTCATACATTTAATTTGATATTCATCCATTGACATTTAATTGTGCATTAATATTGTCTATAAAACACGATAGACGGTTTTGTTAAATCATTAATGCTGTTTCACTCATTAGCAGTACGTTTATTTCAGCTGCCCACAAGAAAGAGAATCACTTCTCATTCTCGCAAGACTAGAAGCTATCTATGCCCTTAGTAAGCGACTGAGGACCGGAAGAACAAGATCAGTTCCAGCGTGCGGTCTCACGTTAAACTGACCTAATACCCGAGGATGTATTTCCGAAGGTTATTAGATTCTGTAAAAAATAAGATATTTGTTTGCGCCATCAGTGACAGTCGCTAAGACCCCATTAACAGTGTCACGAGTGGGTGTCTGTCACAGTAGTACGGAAGAAAAAGTCCACTATAACACCCCAGCTCATTTAGGTGTTACTGCTACTTGGCGACTAAAAATACCCTTTTTCCACGTAGGTAAGAATTATATGCTCTAGTAGATAGGAAATAGGTGGTTGGTTAGGTATAAGCAGAAACAAAGCTATCTAAAAATAAATGCAACTAGTAAAACGGTATATGGTATATAAAATCAATTACCAAACGCGTTGATACTACAGCAAACGTCGTGTGTTGCCGCTGGTCGCCACTTTAGCTTGGCAGATCGCGGGCTACTGCTGCTGGCTGACTTCGCAAAATTAGTAATTAGATTAATTTAATACTTTTACGGCTATTTAGAGACCTTAAGCCGGCGACAAAATTCTACTCTGTGTGATATCAAACGCCTACCATCACATATCATCATTCCTCATGGTTTCCGTAGCGGTGATTAAGCAGCATACACACATCGAATAGAGCCAACACGGTCTCCACAGCGACAATGATCAGAAACACACATCAGTCATTGCCAACGCCAATCTAGTCGGACGCTGCCAGTGTATTTACATAACAGCAAAACCCATACTACCAGCACCGACCGGTGCGGATACAATGCATACAGCGAACAACGCTCTTCAGCTGAGACGTTCATGTCAACACACATACCCACGCACAGCAGACAACGAGCTTAAAACGCCCCAGCAGCGTTACAATTATTCGTCTGATCGTGCTGCCACAAGACGGGGAGATTAAAATTTTTGAATATGTTGTATATACACTAGCACCAGGCTCCAAAGGGTTTAAAGACACCTTATCTGGTACCGATTCTGCAGACGCTCTCGCCTAGTCCTTTTTTTTTATACGCATAGATAAATAAAAAGTTATTTTAATTTATTTATTTTACAGGCGGAAAGGCTTCGACCGATAGCCATTTACAACTTGTTTTTATAATAAATATTTCTTATAATAGAATAAGTATAAAATTATTTATTGAATTATTATCAAACTAAATATAAACAAAACCCACAAGTCACTTAGATCTAATCACTTAAACCTAAATTACTTTAAAAAAAGCTAATTAATAATATAATACAATCTAAATACAATTTGTAAGCATTTTCAGACTGATAACCTCATTATATTAATCAATAAAAATATCTCACTAGTTGTCTATATTATTAGAAATACTTGGGGTGGTTTCGCCATAACAATGCTTTGCTTTGGGATCCTTATACGAGTTTTCATGCTGTACGCTTTGCGAATTCGTTCTGCATTTCGCGAGGCAAAGTTCGAAATGATCCGTAACGGATGCGAATAGAACATTATTTTGTTCGGATGCTTTACCCAGCACGTTTTCCAATACATTCCGCTATAAAAAAAACAAATCATTTTAAACAATAATTATTTAGATATTTTTTAGTTAAAAAAGAAAAACAATAGTCATTTCCGCTTAATTGGAATACTTTTGCCTTCACAATCGCACTTTTGAAAAAAAAAATCGAACGACAGGAGGCAACTAATTTGCAATCAATTACCTACTGCCAATTATTTTCGAACTGCTGAAACGTCTGCATTGTCTCGAGATTGTGTAGATATTGTCTGTTGTTGTTCATTGTTTGGTCTGATTTTCCTTCCGTGCAATTCGGTGTATTACTTGTCTTTCTAGTTCCCTCTCAACTAATTTTGTAACACTGTCTCGGCGCTTAGTTCAGTTAGACTTTATCAAATCCGAACTAATTCATTTTTTATATCAATACATGTAATAATAATAATAGTAATAAATGATATAATTATTATGTACATCCTTAACGACATAATAAATAGATACAGTATAACAGAGTAAATATAATAAAAAGGACAATGAAGCATGTAAGTAGTATTTACTTCTAGTAAAAATTTTAAATAGATAGATGCGTTATTATTTCGAAAATATTGGTGATTAGGAATCAATTTCAAAAATGGAGGCAGGGTGGACACGTGTTTCTGACATAGTAGTAACTGTCGTCAGCAACCTCTGATTTCCTTGTAGGCGCAAGATATCACTACACCGAATTATTAGTTCGGCGTTCTATCATTGCGCTAGCCATGCTTCTGCCAAGCTATGCCTAATCAATTCTTAAAATCTTCCTTATAAAATAACAGTGCATGCAAGTTTGCATATATGAAACAGTATGTATCAATTTATTAGTTGTATAATGCATTTGGTATAATGCATTTTATTTGCTGTATTATAACTTTTAACAATCTATTTATGTCCAGATGAAGCAACCAAAAAGTTGGCGCACCTGAGTTTAGTTATCATTTCTGATTTATGGTGCATGATACAATGGCTGTTCATTTGTTCATGATTGATTTTCTTAAACAGAACTTGTCCAATAAACCTGAGAAATTGAATCATTTTTCTGAAGCAGCAGTATCACAAGACAAAAATAAATAAAATTTCATCAATCATTGTAATTATGAGAAATATTTTGACATCAAATCAGAATGGAATTTCTTTGCATCGTCACATGGAAAAAATACATGTGGCGCTATTGGAGGATCTGTTAAACGATTAGCGGCACTGGCCAGTTTTCCAGATGGCGGACAAATGTGTGTGCTGTAAAAATACTATTACCAAATACGATGATAAAATATTATGTAAATATTTAAAATGCAACAAAACCATTCACTTACATTGAATAACTAACACCTCGGTGGAAAAATATACTAGTCTAAACAAGACTGGGGAAATTCACGAATGGAAATGTGATGAGTGCATAAACAAGAGTGTGGCAAGTGAACGAAACACATGGATTTTCCCGGATTGAGCAAAAGTCATTGTATAAGACACAAGGTGCCTCCACAACAAACACGAACACGCTTGCACTGTTACAAAATTATTTAAACCACGAAAACAAAGGTAAAAAGAAATAACCTAAAAACATATAATCCAGAACTTTTCAACATCATTTATTCACAACAAAAAATGATAAGGGAAGTTGTGCATAGAAATAAATGAAATAAAATTCGCCTTACAAACAATTGCAAATCTACCAAAGTCACTAAAGGATATGCTACAAACTCAAAGCAATTCTGTACGACGTAGATATACGTTCGAAGGTTCGAAATGTACGGTTAACTAGACCAATTTGTACGACGTATGTTGATAGCAATAAGTTGAAGTTTTTGAGAACTTCTCCCTTTGTAACTTCTGTGCAGTTTCGTACTATTGAACTGTA
>WYDF02102483.1:0-10591 GCA_009867245.2 Adranes taylori
GAGAGAGTGAAGAAATATATGGATAGGAGAGGATTGGAAGTGAATGTGGAGAAAACAAAAGTGATGGTGTGTAAGAAAAGAGGGAGAGAATGCAGATATGAATTTTGTATAAGTGAACATAAAATAGAAAGGGTGAAGAAGTTTAGATATTTGGGATTTGTTCTGTCGCAAAATGGGAGGTATAAGGACCATATAGAAATTGCGACAAAAAAAGCGAGAGCGGCGATAAGAGAATGAGAATGATATGGGAGAAAACGTTCGGGGAATCAGTGAAAATGAAAAATAGGATAATGGAGGTATGGACAGAAGTATGCGCTGTTGAAGAAAGGGAGATGATGAAGAGGGTACAGGTAAGTTGCATGAGAAGAATGGTAGGATTAGATAGGAATACGCCTAATGGTATTGTTCTGCAAGAAGTAGTATTGTTTGCTGTTGTAAGTAGTCGTTGAAGAACTTTGCTTGTCAATGGTATGTTTCAAACAGACAAAGTGTTTGTTTTCACCTTGGATCATATTTTTTCCACCAGCTCTTTCGAGAATGAAGCAACACCTGAAATTGTTCCGCAAATGTCTTTATCCTTACCTTGAAGCTACAAGTTTTGGATACTTAACTTTTTAGTGATGTCTGCGAGGAAAGCAAAATGCTGCAGCCAACCCGGATCTTCTAGTTCACGGAAGGATTCGCCCTGTTCTTTAAAAAATTCTACAAAGGCAGGAAGCAACTCTTGAAAACGTTGTAAAGCTCAGCCTTTACTCAACCAACGAACTTCCATATTACGAACTTCTGCAAGAAGTAGGTAAATTTATAATATGGATTAGCGTGAAATAGGTGTAAAAAAGATGATGAACTTTGAGCGGAAAGTGTACATGGATGGAATGATGAAAGTAAGGAAGGAATAATGTGTGAATGAATGGATTAAGAGCAGAAAGATTGTGAGTGAAAGGGTTGAATGGTCTACAAGTAGGTGGTTGGAGAAGATGTTGATAGGTGTGGAAGGAGTGAGTGAGGGGGTAGAAATAATGAAGGATATAGAAAGGCATGAAAGGGAAAGCAAAATTGAGAGTAGCAAAAATAATAATAGATATAGCTGGATAATGAAAGAAGATGGAATGTGTGAGTATTTGCTATCAGATTTAAGTATGTATGAGAAAAGATTGATTGCGAGGTGGGAATGAAGAGGAGGTAAATAAATTTTGGATGAATGAACAAGAAAGAGTGTGCAGAATATGTGGTAGGGAACAAGAAAGGTGGAGCCACCGGGTAAAGGAATGTGATGGGATAGGATGGTTGGATAGAGAAAGGCAATTGGGTGATAACGGGTGGCTAAGCTTAGGGATGGAGGGAAAGGGTATAAAATTAATGAAGAGAATTTTGGAGGAAATAAACAAAAGAAAGTCAAGGGAAGAAGTTGTTAGGGAATGAGTCTATTATGTTAATTTGTACTGTTTGGTGTTTATTTGGTTTATGTTTTGAATTATGTCTAGTTTTTGTAGTTTATGCCAATAAAGGTTGTATCTATCTATCTATCTATCTATCTATCTATCTATCTATATCTATATCTATCTATCTATCTATCTAGATAGATAGATGGTTAGTCCTGTGCCAGCGCACTCTGCGTACCTACCTCGATGGATGAACCAGGGGATAAGGCGGGTCTGGGAGACCCAATAAATGTAGGGGAATAGGACACGTTAATACGTGAAGATGGGTTGACGGGTGAAGGGGGGTTAACAGGTGATGTTGGGTTGCCGGGTGAGGGAGGACGTGATAGTCTTCGTGGGAGTGGACCTGTAGGAGTTGGATCTACCATTATTAAATCAAGGAAGTCAGCAAAAGGGTCTGGGAAATGTGGTAGACGGGCTGAGGTTTCAGGTTGTGGAGATCGTCTACCACAACTTGAATATTAACCAAATTGCGGTGTTTGAAGGTTTGAGGAACTAGAAGGTTGCGCTTGAAATCCTCCACCCATACATCACCCATAATCGGAGGAGGAGAAGCACTACCGGTTGTCCTAGGTGTTGGTGGCGGCACGGGCAGCGTTTTAATATGATTGTTTCGAACAACCTGTAGAACCGTCACTTTGTCTTTGTCGTCACACTGCACATTCTGACCTGTTTGTTTTGAGGGGTGAGTTGTTGAAAAGACCTGGAACAACATTTAAATATAAATATTTGTAAGAGATATAGATTTTAATAGAAAATAACGTAAAATAAGTAGACAGCATATATACATACCCTGTGCAGTGTGGACAGTACCATTTACGTTCCTCTTTGGAGGTTTCTGCCAGTGCAAGTGCTTCTTTTTCATGCGCTTTATTTTCAAAATCGAGTTGTTGCTGACGAGGTTCATTACTTCTCCTTCTCCAACACCGCAATCCACATGTCGATCTCGCTGGTGTTTATATCATCATCCGAGGTAGGACGCACAGGACGTTTTCTTGTACGTTTTGGCATCTGGTGGATAAAAGCAAAAAGGGCGCGGAAACTGTTGTATGAGACAACATGTTACAAACTCTTCACCTTTTTATATGTTTTCTCCACAAGATTTAAAATGCGGTAAAAAAATTAATATTGAGAATAAAGCACGGAATATGTAATGTAACTAATCAGGCAGCTAATATTAACATATGAAATCTCTGAAACGATGTGGATGAATTATAATAGAATGAGATTTATATAAAAAAGTAAATGGTATATGTTCAGCTATGTACCTGAGCTACCCCTATGTACATGTCTAGATTACTCAAGTGAATCGATCGATGTCTTTATGATTAAATGTCGGCTAGTGCCAATTTATTTTGTTTCTGCGTAAAGATGGTATGCTTGATGGATTTGAATATATATTATTGTTTATATATTTGCCTCTCATCAAACAAACAATCTTTATATTCCTGGACCGAAATCTCTCTACCAACAACCAACTTTTTGACCCCTTTTACGTTCTTTTTAACTGTATCCTCCGTCTGAAGACAATCTAATTTTGCTCGCAACCCTACAAACTCATACATGATTTCCCCCCCGTATTCATCCTTCATCAGACCGGGTACTGCTTTGTTGACTAGGGGTACTCCAAATTGGTAATCGATAGAGAAATTTGAGGTATCAAATTTGTCCAAATTTTGATTCATGTCATCGTAAATGTTGTCTGGCTGTATGTGTATGTCTGTCTGTATGTGTTTGTATGTGCATAGTAAAACTGTCTGTGTCCATATAACAAAATTTTAGTCTATCCCCATATTTTGGCTTGAGGTACTGATAAAAGAAACCATACTTTAACAGCAAATCCATCGCTCTAGAACAGCAAATCCATCGTACACGGGTTTATTGTAGGTTACATTTTGACGATTTAGATGAATAGCCACAAGATTTATCGTAAACTGGATGCAATGTCGAAAACTTAAACGGGCAATGAGACTACGAGCCCCACGCCGGTGTCCCAAGTCATCCCAGTGTGACACGAGTTTAATATCCTTTCTTTTCTCCACATTCTTCATCATGTTCCTGAAAACACTGTTGTTGAGGAACTTGTAAAAGTCTTTCTCAAAATCGTTTGTGGCTCTAGTACGTAAGTTCGTGTTCAATTGTATGTAGTCTGTAAGCCAGGGTGATTGATTAAAGTCCAAAATGCGTTGATGTATTGTAATTTGTATGCCATTATCCACAGCCTGTTTTAAGGTACGATAATGTACAATATATTTTTCTTCATTCATCAACTTGGGGACTAATTTAGTCTGTTTGAATTTTGAAGGAGGTGGAACAAGATTTTCAACGAGAAAAGGTAAATCATTGTGTGCAGAATGCAGCTCTCGTGGATTTTCAACGTGAAGTCCCAAAAAGTAACCTTTGGGGGAATTATCTGAGGTTTTCATTGCGATAAAATGAGAAATTTCCTCATTAGATATGAATTTAAATGAACCAGATGGGAGGGATTGGCGGAGAGCCCAGCCATATAATTTGTTTGCATCCCAATAGGATAAGAAGGTTTCTGGTTTTAGTAGGATCGTATTTGGGCAGATGAGATTTTGAGAGATCATGTACTTTTTATTAGCACATCCATAGCGCAAAGAACATTGGCTGATACCTCCACGTATACCATGTTTCATGAAATGAAGCATGTCGACATGTGTCAAAAGTTCCAGTTCTACCTTTGTAAGTTTCAATATGACATCTAAAAATAAGCCTGGAGCCGTAAAATGCTGTGCATGGTCCAGATTATAGGATTCATAACACACACACCGAAAATTTTCAAAGATATCTGCTAATAACAAGACAACAGTTTGAAGATACAAATCAGTGTTTTGGTTCATTGTCGTAATAGCAAAGGCATTCCAAACATTTTGAGCATGAAAATACTCATCGACTATAATAGTTTTTGACATATAGTTGTAAAATAATGCTTTATCGGGCAGCTGAGTATCATTTAATTTTGAAAAAGAGTCCATATACTGGTAGAGATAAACTCTTATGTCTAACTAGATTAAATTTAGTATCATCGGGAAAATATTGACGAGTATGAATAAACTGTTCGGGTCGAAGCTTTTTAGCTAGTTTTTCAATCGAACTAGACATAAACCAGAAAGAGTCCATGAAAACGCATTATGAATGGCAGTCGATGCTCTTTACCATCTTTATCAGAATATGTACCCAGTTAATGCTCTTACTAAAGGAAATGTATTTTTCCTTGGTTTGAGCGATACATTAGATATCATCATCTTCAGAAGCGAAATTTTTAATAAAAAGATGAGCATCATTACCCGATAAGTTATGAAAAAATATGGGAATAAATTTAGCCACCTGATAATGTAGATTGCAAAAGGGATGGCTGGCACCGCAGAATTTTCCAGTTAAATGGCACTGATCCGCCACACGTTTCTCCGTCAACGGTGTCGAGCAAATGCAACAACTTGTAGCAGTATGCAACCTAAGAGTCTGTGCAGTAGACAAATAGAACATCGGGACAATAGGACGCAAATTTTCAGCATTTAAGCGTTGGACGTCTAGAGCTAACCATTCAATAAAGACTTTAGGGCAATTTTCACCCGAATAAGTTCTAAATTTATTAATGGAAGGATCAATATAGGAATCAATGTAATAAGCAGAACTGTATGGAATATGTATATGTTTGTCAATAGTATAGGACTGGGAAGAAAAAGGATCACATGACGAAATAGGAGCTTGATACGATTCAAAGTCAGCATACACAACAAATGGAACGTTCAATTGCTTTGAATAATTTTCAAATGAATGATTGTCAAACCAGGTTCAACTATAATACGTGTTGTAATTCACCCTCAATATGTGGCATATATTTACTCTTGAAGGAGAGACATCAGTTCTGAGTGCAAATTACTATCCGGTAATAGAATTGGATCCAAACTTATTCAACTTATTGTCTAGGATTAGTAGGTTTTCATATATGAAATTCAATTCCACACATAGAAGAAAGTATAGGCAACAAATTTGTTTATAATCATGGAAATTAGGAGATAAATATTGAAACAGGTACAAACGAGTTCCTAGATATTGAAAAGTATATTGAACAGCATATTGAAAAACCTAGAAACGCTGGAAAACAAGAAGCAAACCTAAACAATGTAATGTCAATAAAAGCAAACAATATTACTTTGCAGTGTGAGGTCTAATCTGTTTATGGGATAGATTTTACACATTGGAAGAATTTTAGGATTTGCACCTAAAGTTCTAGAAGTTAATGTTTTGCATATTTCAGATTTACCAGTTGATATTATTAAAGTTATGACTTTTTGTGTCGATTTTAACATAACTGCATCATCCTACTATAACGAAAATTCGACGCATACGCTTCTTGAGTCATCAATTGACATCTCGCAGGATATAAATTGACAGTGCAACCTGAAAATACTAGTTATTTACCAATAAATACTCGCACAATTAGCAATGTAACGCTCCGTATAGTCGATCAAGACGGAAAGTTAGTAAATTTTCGTGGGGATGAAATTATTATGTACCTGGAGCTAAAGAAAATTAATTAATTCAAGGGATTGTGTTTTGATAGCAATAATTAGTGCGTAATTACAACACCTAGACAAAACTGTTCTGTAGCCTTAACAAGTGAGTCGAAAAGAATTTTGAAAAAACTTGGTTACAATGTACTCCAGCATGGCAAACCAAAGTTTAGATATATTTCAAGGATTGCGATTTAATGACATAATCAAGCACGAAATTCATTCCTATCAAGCTCGGACTTCGAGTTACTTTTATAACGATGAAATTCAAATTCAGAATCAGGATCTTTACGCTCTCCCTTGTGAATCTGCATTGTATTTGGAAGGAGATATTTTTATCCCATTGCCAGAAGCCGACCCTGCGGCAGTTGCGCACTTAGTCAATAATGCTTTTGCATTTTTATTTGAAGAGATACGATATCTAATCAATGAACAAATAATCGACTCTTTAAAGAATCCTGTTATAACCACTACAATGAAAGACTACTAGTTATGATAGTTACAATCAGAAGCTTTAGATAGTTCTGGATGGTCCGCGCTAAAACCCCGAAATTTAAATTTTATTACTGATAAAATTTTTACATATGAATACCATTAGAGCATCTCTTAGGCTTTTTTGAGATCTGTAGAAAATTATTGTCTATGCACGGCAAGAATTAATTTTAATTCGAAGTAGAACAGATTTGAACTTGTATCAGAGCGATACCATAAAGGACTGTAGGTTTGAATTGAAGCGAGGTGAATGGAGAATGCCTCGTGTTGAACTAAAACAAGAAACGCAGCTTAAACTTTTAGAATAAATTCAAAACGATACTCCAATGACGCTCCTATTTGAGCAACTATTTGAGCTCCCATCATTACGTTTAACGACCAAGGATATTTGGAGGGTTAAAGGATGTACTGGATTTGAGAGACCTAGATATGTGATATTGGGCTTTCTGGAAAAAGGAGAGATCATGCCGAACGAAATACTACGAAATTTGATCATTGCAATATAAGAAATGTAAAGATTTGTTTGCATTCTGAAAGTTATCCTTATGAAGATATGAATATACGAAGGAATAATAAAAATTATACTACAGTTTATCAAATGTACAAGAAATTTAAAAAATCATACGTTAATAAGCCGAATGGAACCCCATTGCCATCTTATAATGTGTTTAAAAATTACTTTCTTCTCACCTTTCGATGTGTCTAAGCAAAATGAGAAATTGAAATTTTCCATTATCGATCTGAAGTTGGAAGTTACAGTAGTGTTTTGCCCCATTTTATCTGATACTCTGGCTTCCTATACACTGTCAAATCAAACTAGAAAATTAATGTAAGCTCCTGGTACGTGGTCCTAGATACAGAAGAATTTTTACATTCAGAGTTTACCCCAAAATAATTGTCGCTCTATGATACTCAGTGTGGCATATGACATTATTTAATTAACACAAAACATCGGAATACACTCTCAAGAAATTTCCGACGGCAAGCTGTATACTTAGAAAATCATTATCATGGACTTCTATATTCAGATAAAGATACAAATCTGATTGAATTTGAACAAAGAGAATTGGTTCAGTTGAATGGTTGTTCTACAACTAATTCAAAAGTCATTAAAAATATAATTATAAAAAAGCCTTGTAGGAGAAAAAGCAAATATTGTTGAACTATTTCCCGACTGTCCAAAGCTGACTACAACGAATAAAGCATGTTTATATAATACTGATTTACAAAAACATTACATGTGTTCATTAAATAATCTCCAAGTATTGACTGAATATGTTCAAACAAAATTTCAATTGATAAAACACTAACTTTTGGTAGTGTCAGATATTACACTCTATATATAAATCTTACGCTATGCTGTCATACCATTAGTGTTGATTTGCAAGCAACTCTGATGGGTATACGAACGAGTATCAATCACCTTGGAAACACTATTTGTTTTTTTCGAAAATTGTATAGCGTCAATTTGAGGTGTAATGTTCAAGAGTGTATAAATGTACACTATTCCGATCCTTTGGAATCCAAGCATATAGATTATTTGCCCGATGGTTTATTAAAAGAACTTCCCTATGCATATATTGTAATATTTTGGAATCAGTTGCCATCTACACTCAGAGCTGATGTAAGTTTCATTGAAACCTTCCCTGCTTGAAACATTATAACCTGGATTCATCAACTGACCATAATGATGGACCAGCTCCTCGTCGAAAAATTGTTTAAACTGTCAAAAATTTCCAAGTGATTTTTTTCTAAAACCGGAACTGCCTAATTTTTGAGTGTGGAATAAACAAGAAAAATTCCAACATATGGAACGTGCAGAACCCAACAAAAATGTATCTTTTTGTGTTACAATACAAACATTCCCAGTTCAAATGGATGAACGAACTGTAGAATACAGAAAATCAGGAGAAGAGTGGATAAATCTCGCTAGGAACAGGCACCGTTTTAGTATGAGAATTCAACGTGTTGCCAAATTATTGGATACAATATTTAGTTGTGAAGAATATACTTTTGTGCAAGATAAACATATATAACATGCAAATAATATTATTTACTTTAGAATCGTTAAAGTTTTGTAAGGATTACATAATTAATTTCTCTTTAGATTTTATATCCTATGAATTATATACTTTTTAGCTTCCGGTGATTGTATGTAATTATATACCATTCAATAAAATTTAGTTTTACTCTGTTTATTTGTAGTACATTAAGAAAATATAGGCTGATTCCCTTTAAAATGATATCTAGATAAGACTCAGATGTATTCATATATCGAAGCATCTCAAACATTCAAAATGAAATTTCATTTAAATAATATTATAATAAAAATAATATGATTCGTTGTTTATTTATAGTGCATTAAGAAAATAAAGGTTTTTGTTATATATTATTTTGTTATGAATGAAATTAAATAATAGTACTACTAATTTCGCAGATATCCAAATAAAACAAAAATAAAATAAAATCAATTGATATAACTTTACCAAATGAATGTTACAATTACACTTCACATCTTATATATAGATGTTTAATCCATCTTGCACTCCCAGCATTAAACGATTCCCATACAAACTCGCTTTTAAACAAGGATACAGAACGGGTTTACACTAAAACACTAAAATTACGCATATCCAAGACACAATACACAACCACTTTTCTGTTCACAAGTAGATATGATTTTAATAATATTTAATTAAACATATAATACACGATTTTATATATTCCAGATCTGTCTGTAACAGATGGATTCAATTAAGGTAATGCATCACGACGTGGAGGTCAAACTTTGTAACTGGCATCCAAATCTTGCTTTTACATTAACAATGTAGTGAAAACATATTATTTAAAAATAGGCTTTTTGCAAATTTACATAAAAAATAATTGGGTCTTGTTTAAAATATTTTATGACTAATATAAATGCAGTGTGACCTTCTGTCGTTTATGTGGTTTTCTTTTTATAATTGGTTCTTCTTTCCATAATTGGTTCTCTGCAAGGTGCAAATATCGTGTATCTGGTGTTACATATTCTTCAAGTTACATATAACAATTTAGTTGTGTTTTGACTATACTGGATGATTGAAATTAAATAGATTTAGAAATATACAAAATGTCTATTATTTTTATTCTTCGTCGGATATATTTTTACAAGCGATTGGTAGAACTAGCACCCTCTTTTGCCCCGTGTAAGTACTGAGAGTTGGTTCACAACATTACCGACATCAGATTTCTACATTTTCCGTTACCAACATACAGAGTTCTACATTTTCTCGCCGCCATCTTGCGAATGTGGCGGCCTCTAGTCCGTTGCGCAGGAACTATATTACTCAACCCGTGAATTTACACTGCTCTCCTTTGATAAAAATATTTAAAATACTTAGTTTCATGGAAAGTATTTAAGTACATAAGGATGTTATTTTGATCACAGTATAATTCAAATGTATGTTAAATCTTTTTAAAACTAATTTTTCAAAACTATTAATGGTAGTAATTGTCCTAAACGGGTGCCTAGTATTTTAATTACTTCTAATAGAATTCTTTTAAATACTCTTTATTTTCATGAAAATAATTTAAATACAAAATTTTTTTTAAATTTCTTTTATTACAACGTATTTGAAAACTAGTTCAAATAAATTTCTAAAGTTATTAAGCGAAGTGCTCGTGAGACTAATTTTATTTATCAATTACTTCATAGTAGTTTTGTTATTTTTAGTCTTTAAATGAAAGTGTTTAAAAACTTTCATGTACATGAAAAGTATATAAGTTCAAATGTATTTTCAATTACTTATTTTACTATTTTATTGAATCAAATTTTTAATACAAATTTTTAATAAGTTATTATCCCAAAACTACTAATAGATGTAATGGTACATATCAATTATTAAAAACTATTTTAATTACATTTAGTAATTTAATGAAATTATTTAAAGTACTTCAAGTTTTTATAAAACAAAAATTAATTACAAAAGTATTTTCAAGAGACTTTATCACATTGTTATTGAAATATATTTTAAGTACGTTTTCAAGAATTTTTGTTCAAAAGTATTTTGAATTGTTTTTATCACAATGGTACTGAAAAATTTATATTTTATACCTATTATATATAAAATTTTATAT
>WYDF02102494.1:0-10590 GCA_009867245.2 Adranes taylori
ACAATCATTTTTCAATGCGACGTTTTTGCAGATATAAATTGTTTTTTAAGCGCATGTACTGTATAGCATGTACCTATCTTAAATATTTTTATGATAAATTTCGAAACTGTCCTTTTTAACAAACAGCCTAGCAATTATATAAATCAAATTGAATGAAATAATTAAGATAATCTAAACGAAATTCGTTTAGATAATTCGTTTAGTCTACATTCCCATCTACATTCCTAGATCTATGTAATAGTGCGTTGTTTACGTTATATAGAGAGTTTTCAGACACAGGTGGTAAAGTGTGTGCAAAGTCGTGGTTTTTCATTAACTGATGACAGGGATACTACTGAAAATAGAGGGTACTGATGAAGGCGACAACCTAAGTCAGAAATGGATCCATCTGCCTTGACCTTGATTTTTAAGCTAATTAGATATTTCTTACACTCAATAAGCAGTTTTCGAAATGATCTTATCAAATTGAAAAATAATAATTATTTACTCACTGAAAGTAATACTATCATACACACATTATTTAATTAAATATGTTACTTACCAAAATTGATAGCGAAAAGCTAAATGAAAACATTCTTACTTTCAATAATAGTTTTAGATTTAAATTTAAACCTCTATTTAGTGATTATGATTAAAAATAATTATTAATATTATTTTATTTATATGGAACCATATGCCACTATATAATTAATGTATTCAACACACATTTATTGTGTTAAATTATTAAATTGACTAAATATTTAAAATATTATTAGATAAATCTAGTTTATTGCTTTCTTTAAATTCCTCTTTGAAGGAAAATTACACATATGTGTATATATTATAATTAAAAATCCAAATATGTAGCATGATAATTAAGTTTTATTTTCTATACCAAAAAAAAATATAGCATTACATAAATTACACATATGTAGCTTATGTAATGCGAAGGTTGAAATGACAAAGGCTCACTAAACCAGCGTCGTAGTGGAACTAAACTTGCGTCGTAGATCCAATAACCACGCGTTTAGACGTCGTCGCACTAATCCCTTTCCGCTGAATTTATCTTCGATAATTAGCTTTAGTAGGCCATATCTTGTCCATCTCGTGATATGATAGATGTATTGAAGCTTTCCCTTTCCTTGTACATTTTCTAGGATCTCAATACTGGTAACTCTGTCGGTCCAAGAAATTTTGAAAACGCTCCAGTACATATGCATCTTGAATGCTTCAATCCGCGTTTCCATAGTGTTAAAGGGTTATAGCAGTTTCAGAATAAAATATAAACTTTATTTACGACTGATGGACTATGGATTTTATTATTTTTAACTATTTGTAATTCATTGTTGATTCTATTGAATTCATTTTTGTTGACATTTTTCTTAATTGTCTCTAGTTATAATGCAATAAAAAATTGTTATTGAGATAGATATTGACTTTTCGGCGTAGAAGTGATTTCGGCTGAATTGGTGATAAGTGGATCATGCTGTTGTTACGTGAATGCGGTAATTGGTTTTGGCGACGTCGTAACGAAGGGGAGGATTGTGGCGATGTTAATCACTGTCGCTGAAAATGCCTCGGAAGAGTTGTCGACGATGGGATTCTCGAGTGAGCGGATACAGCCACCCTTTACCGGAGCTTGGCAGTAAATCTACGTCACCGGGTGCTGTCGGCGGTACTGGCGAGCCGCAGCGCATCCAGGGGGCTTCTTCCGTGCTTGGCGGAGGATTCGTCGACGTGGATGGAGTTGGCGGATCGTTGTCTACTAAGTACCATGGAGTGCATGGACAGCACAGCTTAACGGGATGTTCTGGCTTGCGATCTCGGTATTCGTTGTTAGTCTGAAACGCTCGGCGGTTGGTTCCTCTTCTTCTCGCTCCGACCATCTCGTTTTCTTATCGATGATGTCGGTTTTGTAAAGGAAGGTTAATAAAAGTTTATGATGTAGATGTGAAGATGAAAAGATGAAGTATCGAAGATTCGCCTGAAAATAGCTAGTGGAATTTACTATGGATTTGTTCGTTGCTGACAGAAAATTTTATTCTATGTGGAATTTGACGGATTTTAATTTAGAAATAATACAATATAAACTTGTTAAGGCACTTGTGAGAAAGAACAAACTCTTCTTTATACTGCGACTAATCTCGCCGTCAAGAGTTTAGTTTGAACATCAGCAGAGGATTCCCTGATTGAAGCATGCGACTAGCTCACTCGTGGTCAATTAGACAAAATTTAAAATGCGTCATGTCGAAATAAGCCTAGATATGGCTTTTTATATGAATTTAGAGACTTTTCCACGTCCGCTTGACGGCGGTAGGTTTTGATGCTGACGGCAGCGGTCGAATAAAAACAGTTCGGTATATTGCCACTTTCAGAGTTTAAAATGATTTTTTAATATATCTCAGAAACTATGAAAGATAGGACATTCACATAAACTAAGGCCATCTAAATCTCCTTCGATTTTATTTAAATTTTTTTTAAATCACAATTTAACATATATACAGTGTTCTTTTTTTTTGGGTCCATTTTCTGGAAAACTGGACGCGTAATTTTCTTTAAATATCTTTTATCGAAAGTTCCTTTAATAATTAAGTGATTCAGTGAATTAAATAAGAAAACGGATATGCAATCTAATTTGACCTTGAAATGTTTTTTTTTGTTCTAAATATCTTGCTATGAAAGTTGGACAAATGAAACTTAGGGAGTATATGTAAGTCTAAGGGACCTCAATTTCACCGATGCCATCAAATCAATATTCTGAACCTATTTTGAGAAATAAAAAAATTTCAGCTTTTTAGTAACACCATATATATTTTTAGATCTTTTGATAGCATTTTGATTTTCTTTAAAATGATACCACACACGAGGGGCGTAACTCCAATAGTACGAAAAATATGGTCCTTAATAACTTAAAACTTCAAGCAATAATAGCAGTAAATAATAGCACATACGTGTAAAGTTACAGGAAAAATATTTGACGTTGCATGAGACCTATAAGACTACAAAACATTAGACTTATAGATGCTTTTGAAATTAAATAAATGTTGTTATCAGTGTCGGGTGCACATTATAATTATGGGAGGGGTTCAAAATGACCATTTTATTCAGAAATTCAGTTTTGAAACTAGAAAATTGCAATTTCGCTCGCATATAGTATCTTGAATTATGCGTCGAATGTAATTAGTGCCATGCCTGAAACTGCTGTAGAATGCGACGTTGCCACGTTTCAAATCTTTCAAAATTTTCGATATAACTCAGGAGCTATAAAAGATATGATACTTGAAAAACTTTATTATATAGGCTATATAAAGGCTCTTCAATTTTATTTGAAACATTTTATTAATGAAATTAGAATTTAACATATATAGGGTGTAAACTTTGCGAACCATTTTCTCGAAAAGTGATCGCTACTGTATTATATTAAATATCTCGGTTCCTATGAAAAAAACAACTTGGGGAACATGTATAACACCAGGGACCTCAGATATGTGCGAAACGGACAGGGGGAATAATGACTCAAAAAGCGGCAATGGGAAAAAGTTAGTCAAAAACGGCAGAATGCCGCGCCAAAGCAGATGGCGAAGCTATTCGCGCCCTACTCAAATATAGAAGCACGCCAGAACGCTCTTTTAGAAATCAGCCGAAAAGAAGACCATGGCAAATCGCACAGCCGAGCTGTCCGCGCCTTAGTCAAATGTTGAGAAAAAGTAAGTCAAGAGTGGGTGAGGCCGGGGCAAAGCGGACAACACAGCTGTCCGCGCCGTAATCAAGTACGCAAAACGGGTGATTAATGGTAGGCAATTTATAGGTTACGTAAGTTTTATTTAATTTACCCTAAACAACTATTGTGCAAATTGATTTTATGAGTTATTAGGTGACAGTCAAAATAAAATGTAAGATATAACAAAGCGTAGGACTTTCAGTACATGTATGAAAGATAAAGTGGCGATCACATCCACGAATTTTTTAATAACTATTTTAACTCTATATTTTTTTTTTATTAACTGAAAATCATTACAATTACAAATTGTTATAATTCTTAAAGATGAACAAAACAACGTTATATAACGTGTATAAAATTAGATTATTTTGCAAGATGACTACGATTACTATAACAACCAAGAATAATATATTTACAAAAAAAAACGTGTTAAATTTTAGAGTTATAACTAAATAAACCAAAAGTGAATAAAAATTAACTCCTACTTAAAACACCTAGTTCAGCACTAATAAATTCTCAAATTTTCTTGGTCTTCCGGGTATTTGTATACCCAGAAGAATTTATGTTATATAAAAATCATGTGTTTTTACAGTATTAATTAATTCATCTTCTATATTTAACATTATATAAAAAGCAAGCCAAAACCATTTCAGAAAGGCAGAATTAAAGTATGTAAGTACTTTATAGGTTAGCTTGACACCGTCAAAGTAGAAAGTTGATCAACTTTGTGGAGGTAATGCCGTTATGCGCCGAAATTCATTAAGTGACAAAATCAAAGTTGGAACATTCATGTGACCTTTGACGCCTTCCAGACGGCGTTCAGTCTGTTCAGCCATAAAATTTCCAATAAAACCTGAACAGACTGAACGCCGTCATGAAGGCATCAAATGTCACATGAATGTTGCAACTTATATTTTGTCACTTAATGCATTTCGGCGCATGACGGCATTACCTCCACAAAGTTGATCAACTTTCTACTTTGACGGTGTCAAGCTAACCTATAAAGTACTTTTACACTTTAATACTATCGGACCCGGCAAACGTTGTTTTGCTGCCCACCTGGTCCCCATGTTTGCCTACGGCGCGGGCAGATCTGCTGTCCGCACTACTGTGGCCTGCGGCCGGGCAGCGAAATTGCTTAATTTCCGCGAGCAGCGACATGGTTTAATGTTTTCAAACCGCGGTATGGCAAACATGGCGGCCCGCGGTATGGTTTCATTGCCGCGACTATGCCACGGCAAGCGGCCTATAAATTTTCATGGCGATCGGTTGAACGGTGTAGAAGTTGATGTGCTGTAGCGCCATCTAATCTCGAGTTACAACAAACTGGATAGCATAACAATATTCTCCATACTCAAATACCTATGTATATAAATTTTCATGGCGATCGGTTGAACGGTGTAGAAGTTGATGAGCGCCACCTAGTGGCGATCTACAACAAAGGGAATAGCATAAAAACTTTCTCCCTGAAAAACTACATATATATATATACCGAATTTCATGACGAGTCTATTAATCTCAAACATACAAACAACATTCATTTATATATATATATATATATATTTATATATATATATATATATATATATATATGCATACAGTCTGCACAACAAGAAACAGAGCACTATAACTTATGAAAACAAGTAACGAAAAAAAAATTATTTGGCAAATAGTACATTCTGTAATGCACATTCCGATTAATATAAATTCCAATCACCTCTGTTGTTTATTATTGCCTGGTAGCGACTTGGCATACTCTCGACCAGATTTTCTGCTTAAATTTTTGGGACGATTGCCATATTTTTCTGATGTTTATAGAAAGTTGTATTTTTATATGAAATACGTTTACCACTAGGATTTTGCTTTATAATCACCCAAACATTTTTTATTGTATTAGCATCCGGTGACTGAGAAGGCCATTCCAAATCCAATGTAGTAATGTCATTTTCCAATTTCCAATTAGTGGAAAGGTTGCTTCGATATTTTGCATAATTGTCTTCCTGCAGAATTCACTGATCCCTTTAATTATGAAACCATTTTCATACCGACTGAAGAAGCCCCTTTTGGTACAGTCTAAGCATGCGCTGTGCATTGAGTGTGTTGAGTGTTGCAAAGAAAAAAGTTCGAAATTATTTATGAAATCTATTGATAACTTCCAATACAATACGTAATATTATTGTGATACGAAATCCTAAAGTAATATCGGTCTTCACTGTTATGAAGTCCATTGACTAATTAAATTTATTTTAAGGAATTCCATTTAGTGATTTATTTAGCCTGTAGTTTATGTATTGTTTTCTTCATACTTTGACTCCTAGATATAAACCCGTATTTCAGATGTGCATCTTTTATTAGGTTTCGCGGAGTGGGTGATATTACTCCTTTAATCTTTTTAGTGCTCCACTTATCGATACTATTTTGTTTGATATTTTTTTGCAGTGGTTTTCCCAGTTGAGTTTTTCATCGATTTCCAAGCCTAGATATGGATTGCTTTAGATTATTATTGTTTATTATGATATTTAAGTTGATGGGTGGTTTGTATTTATTTCTAAAAATTATATATACCGTTTTCGATGGGTATATATAATTTACTCTATTACCTTCTAGCCAGTCAGCTTATTTTTGCAGATCTTCATTTATTTCATTTTGCAATATGTTTTGGTCATTGCCTGTATACATTAAGATTGTATCGTCCGCGAATGTTACATATTTCCGTGATAGGTTCAGATTTTTCATATTCAATACATATAATAGGCACAGCATAGGTCCCAGTATTGAGCCCTGTGGTATACCGATTTCCACCTTTACAGTCACACCCCGACCTCCATTTGTCATTGTAGCACAGATTTGTTAGGTATGACTGTATTAACTTGTTAGCTATTCCTCTTATTCCTATTTGATCTATAAGTTGCAGTAGTATGTTGCGGTCTACTCTATCGAATCCCTTTATCAGGTCCTTTTTCAGGAGAGGAATATTGCAACCACATACTTGCTTTCATCCAATTACACATTTATGTAGTCTATTACGCTATTTAGGGCGGCCTAAATGCTAGTGTTGTTCTGAAAACCGAATTTATTTTGTCGTATGGTTGTAGCATTGTAGAGAACTATCAATTCTACTCTTAATTGCTCTCTCTCTTTTACAGTTGTTTTTGTTATTGGTCTGTAGTTTCCGGGTTGCCTGGTTGCACCCTTTTTGAGTATGGGTGTTATTTCTGAATATTTTAGACCTTTCGGGAATTTCCCGGTTTGAAAGCATTCGTTAATTATTTTACATATAGGTTGATTTATTATGTGTTTTTTAATATTTTCAAGTTTCATCAGATGTCGAGTCTTGGATTTATTCTTATGAACCCGAGAATAAAAGTGAGTCTACTGTTTGGGTGTTTCAAGATAAGGAGAACCCAAGCAAAATCATCTGTTCCCGCAGTGTGGCAACTATTAATTGAGTAACTGACATTTGAGTTTTTGGAGCAACAAATCACGTAATTGTTTAGTCATCCTCCATACAACCAGACTTAAGTCCCAACGATTTTTTTTACAATTCCCGCCATCAACAGTGCACTCCGTGGTCAACTATTTCAATTACCTGAAGATGCAGTCTATGCTTTCCCGATGACCATTTGGAGCATACCCATTGAAGAGTGGAATAAGTGCTTTAAGAATTGGTTTGAACGAATACAAAAGTGCATCGACAATGGTGGCAAGTACTTTGAAAAACAATAAAGGACTGAAATTTAAACTATTGCTTTTTGTTAAAGCTATTCGTACTATTGATTTCTTTGAGGTCAATCTAAAGTTTTAAATCGGCCGTATTCGGGTTTCATAATATATTGAAGTAAACGAATGAATATCAAAAATTATTTATTTACCTACAGATAAACATAAACATAAGTATTGTAGAATATTCCGAACTAACGGTTGATTTAAATTTCTTATTTTATTAATTTATATTGGTAATCAAAACACCACTGAGTTGAAATAAATCTTTCTAAATTTCTCTTCTTAGTTTCACCCTCTTCCGCATACGTCGATGATCAACATTGGCTAACCAGACTATACTTAGCATAATAATTAGAATGGGCCGGATTCGATAAATCAGCCCACTTTGATAGATCATAAAACAAAATATACAATAAATGAGTTTCATGTAAGAGCATTTATGATGTAGAAGATTATAGTCCATCAGACGTAAATAAAGTTTATATTTTATTCTGAAAACTGCTATAACCTAAAACAAAACGAAAAATAAAGGACATCCTAGACTTATAAATTAGCTGCTCCACTTTAAGGTCCAATAATCCATTATGTCAAAAACAATACACATGATTAAATGTTGATTAATTCTAATTGAGTGCTAGATGTAGGTGTGGCCTGATATTCAGTCATTGTAAAACCAATAATATGAGTAATCACGTGATTAATAAAAATCAATGTTCAACACAACGTTACCAGTTGTTGTGTTTTATTGTCTTCCGATTAATTGGATAAGATAATTGATTTGAAACAATAGGAAATCTTAATCGTACTTACACTTTATTAAACGTGCTAACGAAGCAATAAATTTAGTAGAGCCTAAATAATTGATTATTTATAAAAGTCAAATTATTGTTGCAGTTTTCACACTTTAGAAATATTTATCTCAATTAAATAAAGCAATAAAAAGAAATGATTTATAATTTTTTAAGTAATATAGTTTCCAAATTTTTTGATTATTTTCAGTTTTTATGGAATATTTTCGATGGATTATGTTTGATTCTGCTGTTATTGAACTGGTTGTACAAGTTGGCTATTAGGCCATCCATAACTTATGGAGCACTGGTGCGGTGAAAAAAAGACACTTCAGGTTAAAACAAGACAGAGACTGTACTACATACAGAGAACTGCATGAAGTGGTGGTGGTGGTAGTTGAAGTGGTGTTAGAAGTGGCACTTGAAGTGGTGGTAGTCTTCCGCCATTAGAATTGATCATACAAGCAAACGCGAAGTCGCACTCCATCGGCTAATTTATCATCTCCAGCCCACAATATATACAGACACTAAGAGATCATCATAGACTCAGGTTTATGGAAAAAATACCCTCCTATCTGTCCGGAATCTGCTCTAGTTTGGTTCACAGACAACTTAAGGGCTAATAGAAATATACGGGAACAAGAATATACGGAAAACGACCTAGCCACAGTCTTTCAGGCCGCAATATATGCAATCCTCGATTGAGTACAAGAAACACACAAACAGGAAATATAACAAACAACAGATTTTTATAGTAAGCGTCAATCAGGAGGGAGGGGGGGGGGGGAGGGTCTTCACGTTTTATTCGCAAATTGAAGGGCTTCCTATGGGATTCCCAGTTTTATATTCGGTATGTCGTAAACGAATACAATAATTATTATGAACGTCAGAGATGTCTCGGGACTAACAAACGAATGCATCAATGCACTGTGCAAACTGGCTATGACCAACTCAGTCACACTGATATGGGCAACAGACCACAGAGACGTTGTAAGCTACGAAATAGCAGATGTGTTTTATACAGAACCCATATAAGAACAAAACCTTAGATTTGCTCAAACTTGGCAGGTATAACATGAAAAGGTTAACTAGCCTGTTAGCATCTGTAAGTACATATGACGAAAATTGAAGGAAAGCGGGACAGCTCGACATATCTTATGTAAGTATGAAGCATTGGCATCTTGAAGAAATCTGAACGCAAATTAACTCTTAATTGATACAAAAAGTTCTCACCAGGAAATATTGCAACTGGTACAAGAAACAGATATATTTGGCTGGTGTTAAACTTCTGGATGGTGTTTCCATCCGCATTACAAATTTTTTATTTCCCTTTTCATAAACACATTCGTACTTAGTAATAGCATCTTATTAAGTACGTACCTACAAAAAGAAAATTTAGTTTAAGTGGTTACGATGCCCAACATTCCCAGATGTAGATAATCGTTTTGGAGGGAGACATTTTTGTCTAACGCAAAAGCAATGTGCGAGAAGCATAAGATGCCAATCATTATTCCAGGACAAATAAACAACAAGTTAATCGGTCTAACATGGATATTACTGATGTGGAATCATATTATCATATTTCTCCTATTTTTGAAAGCATGATTACAGCAATTAAAAATAAGTTTTTAGTTTATAAAATTATTTTATCATCCTTTTCCTGTTTTGTATCTATGTGGCTGAGGAAACTAGAGTCTGGCACGGGGCGGACTGGGCCGAAATAATCCGGCCCGTCCCGGATGTTGGGCCGGGCTTGGACGGGCCTAGATAAATATACTAAGGACTTGGGCCGGGCCGGGCCCAAGAAACAACGGGCTCGGGCCGAACTGGGCCAAACACTACAAATTCAAAACCCGAGAAATAGTGAAATTCTGATTGGACTGTCCCGTATAATTTTAATTAAATGCAGATTTTAAGAGAAGAAATTTGATAATGCAGAAATATTATGCAATTATATTTCTTAGAAAACCTACAAAAGACTTTTTTTAATAAGTCATCAATTTAGCCTATATAATATAACACGCTTCTTCTTAAGGTGCCATCTTCATTACTGAAGGTCGGCAGAAAATCCTTGTCTGTCCTGCGCTGCTCTCAATAACGATGGTGTGTCCATGCCTGTCCAATTTCTAACATTTTTCAACCATGAACACTTTCTTCTCCCTAGGCCCCTTCTCCCCTCGATCTTCCCCTCCATTACCAGTCCTAGGAACTCATAATTTCTTCCCTTGTACACATGTCCTAGATAGCTTGTCTTGTGCTTTTTAATTTTTGTCAGTAGCCTTCTGTCTTTTCCCATTCTCCATAAAACTGTTTCGTTTGAGATATGTTCCGTCCATGATATTTTCAGTAGTCTCCGATATACCCACATCTCAAATGCTT
>WYDF02102505.1:0-10590 GCA_009867245.2 Adranes taylori
GGAAAAGCGGTAGAACTTCGCGCGATTTACAATAAAACGATATTTTCGTTCAAGACGGTCGCATTCCTCTTAAATAATAAGTTCTTGGTGAAATACAGGTGATGCTACAGGTAGCATAACTTAAGATACAATGTTAACTCAATTTTCACTAATCATAAACCTTTACTAAATAACTTTCATAAAAGTCAATCTCACTAATTAAATTTCAATGATGAACAAATGGTTTATTAAATTTAATTCAGATAAACAATTTCATAAGAAAGATTTATATTATTTAACAGCTGTATTAAAACATATAGTTGAGAATTATCCCCATCTTATAGAAGATACAGTTTTTCTTAATGATATAAAACAAACTTTAGGGAGAGTGCTTTCATATAACAAATCACAATTCAAACAAGATTCAGGGGTTTTAAAACAAAATATTGAAATATGTCCATCTCAGAATTTGACTTTAACGAAAGCAGATAAAGGTAATAGTTTAATACTCATGAATCATTCAGACTATATTGATATAGTGGAAAAAAATTTAAACTCAGACACTATTAAATAACTAACAAGGATCCTACTAATGGTTTGCTTGTTGAATTGAAAAATCTCTTAAAAAATATTCCTGATACATATAAGGATGTTAAATATATTCTTCCTAAGCACTTTTCTATTCACCAAAATGTTATGCCCTGCCCAAATGGCATAAATTGAAGAAGGATGTTCTAATCACCAAAAACAACATTTTAAACATTCCACTAACTCCCATTGTCTCATTTTGGTCCGCACTGATGTATAATTTCACCAGATGGTTAAATTCAAAATTAAAACCGTTTTTAAACCATAATAACCACTCATTGATAAACTCAGAACATCTCGTTAATGATTTAAAAAACTACGAATTCTTGCACAATTATAAAATGTTTTCGTTTGATGTATTTATCGCTTGATGTATGTCTTTTTCCATCAATTCCAAGAAGTGAGGTCATTAACGTTATGTCAGATATACTAGTTGATAGTTCATTGTCGGACGTTAACTGTGAGTTTTTAACAGACTTATTAAAACTTTGCATTAAACAAGATTTCTTCAAATTTAACAATGTCATTAGAAGAGAGATTTGAGGGCTTCCAATGGGCAGTCGTCTGAGGCCAGTTCTTGCTGAGTTTTTTATGCATAATTTAGAAAATAAGATATTAACTTCTGACAATTATTTAATTCCTAAAATCAAATTCTATAGAAGGTATGTTGATGACATTTTGATCATATTTGATGGGTCTGTCGATGACATACCTTTGCTTAATTCATACTTCAATTCCTTTCATGATAGTATTGAGTTTACCTATGAATTGGCTCATAATAATAAAATTCCTTTCTTAGATGTAATGATAGATAATAGTAGTCAGGATTTATCATTTCAAATATATCGGAAGCAGACTTATTGTGATTACTTACAATGATACACAATACTTCAGTAGTTCCTTTCTCACACACATTATCAGGTTTCAGATGACTTGTACATAAGGCAATGATTATACCACACCATCAAGATATTTTAATCACTGAGATTCTTACAATCAGAGGGTAATACCATCAGCGTTAAAAAATTGTTTCCGATACTATTCTCAAATTATTTAAAGATAAATTCAATAAGCTGGACATTAATTTAATCCATAGTTATATTCTCTCAAATAATGAACCTAAAAAATATTTTTCTTTAACATATCTAAACAATCATTGCAATAGTTTCACTAAAGTTTTTAAAAAACATAATATCAAAACAGCTTTTCACACCTCCAATGACTTGAATAGAATCAAAAACCAATAAAGACAAAACTCCAATTATGGACCATTGTGGTATTTATCGGCTCAATTGCAACACCTGACTCTTTTTATGTGGGTTTAACTTTAAGAAATTTCAACGTTATGACGCTAGAACATTTCAACTCCAACAGGCTTAACAATGGAAAAAGTCAATTTGCCAAACATATCCTAGACAGCAATTTTGATTTTAGTACACAAAATAAATTCAAAATTCTGCAATAAAAATCACATATCAGAACAAATATACATATATGTCAATGAATGGAAAAATGATGACCATCTATTCAATAAACAAGTGGGATACGACCTATCAAAGTTTTTGAAATTACTTGGGGTTCATTTAATATAAATTGGAGAAGGTGTTTCTGGTTTCACTTGTGCTTCATTGTTCATTGTTATAGTGAATCAAAAATAATTATTTGTTGTTTTATTTGCACAAGGAATTTTTCGGGTAGTGGAATAAAATATGAAAGAAGTAAACTGATGGCACTATTGGATTGTTCGGTTACCTCTGGACCCACCTTTCATTACTTTTTGTTCAATTAGGGAATTTAGTATCTGCATTTGACTTTGTCAAATTGGTTACCAACTGTCTCAAATTTGAAATGTATTTTGACATATTGATATTTCTTCATTTTTTTCTTTGAAATCTCAATTCGTAAATATGTAATGACAATAATCCAGTTCATGTACAACAGGATTAACTTTTGTAAAAGTATTTTATTTTAGCAAATCAATAATTTAAATGTGCAAATTATTATAAATTTTTAAAAATGTTTCATTAAATTATCTATCACTCTCTTTAGGCTATTTCCTTAATTAGTGTCCTAAGGACATTGTAGTACAGTTCCAATCATGGCGTACACAATGAAATCGTAAAATTTCTAAAACATCTCAGTAGCTTTTGCTACCAAAATAGTAAAATGTGTATATTAAATTTTATATTTTATAATATAGTATAAAAATTTTTCAAAAACATGAATGTAAGACATTAATTTTGTCATAGTGGCATAAAGACATGCTAAAGGTATTCATTATTTGCTTTAATCAATTTATTATTTTTAACTTAGCTATTTATTCAGTTCTTCTGAAGAAGGGGTGATTGTTTCCCCGAAACATGTCAAGTTCAATCCTCACAGCTGTGTAACTTGTCATCTATGACCGGTTGGAGGCTTTGGCTGTTAAACGTATTAAATACATGGAGTTTTTGGAAAACTTTGTTTTAATTCATTAATCTTCTACTTACCGATCCCCCAAATTTCTTTTCACATACCCAATCTTTCAGTTGCTACCCTCGCTTTGTTGGCAATCATTTCCAAATCTTTTTTCATCGTCTTTCAGCTTTTTACACAAAACTGCTTTTTACACAAAACATTTGTAACATATAAAAAGATAATCATGATTTTATTATAGTACGATATAAAATTCACTCTGTATATTATAGTAATTTTCACATAATTAATATTTGTTTAAATACACTAAATGAATTATCAGAAAACAAATATACGAATTAAACTGAATTAATTGAATTGGATTATTAAATTAAAACTAGATTAAACAATTTAACTGACTAGTTTAAATTGTTATATTTAAATATTTCCATATTATAATATTATAAGAAATATATTAATTCTTTTACAATTTAGTTGTATCGTTAGGAAATAATAAAGTTAATATTTTATGTTTAATTCTCAATAAATACATTCTTTATTATTACGTAATTAATTTTTATTTGAACTTGTTATATTGTTATTTGTAGGGTAAATTAGTGTTACAAAAAGAATACCTGGAAAGCTTTAATGTGAAATACTGCAGCAGTTTTTGCACATAACGAAAGTGGCGCAATATGTTTTGATAATTTGTAGACATATATTTTTGTCACTGCAATAGCTCACTTTGGACAACATTGCTTTGGATTCTCAAACAGTCACGTTCCTCTAAATTCAAGCTCTAAGTCCCAATAGAATATTTGACGGTTTCAGATTTAGAAAGTTCGCAGAGTATGTGGCTTAAGCTGTCATAGATGAAAGATTTTTTTTGTGATAAAATTAAAAGATTCAATACATATTTCACTCTGTACTGACTATAGGCATAATATTACATTTATATCTCTTTATACAGATATAGATATATGCCTGAACAACTTTAACCCAACGATCTTATCTAAAAGAAGGTTTATTAATTTGCGTAGGTGTCTATGTGTGTGTGTACGTATGAGGTATATCCTAAACCGTGTATGTACGATCATCTGTCGATATCACGGCAGAGACGAAAAGGCACTCTCTCAAGTGCTGTTTACATCGAAGTACTTAAGTAATAAATTACAAAAGAGATAATTTTAACACACTTAAAAATATGTTTTATGAGCATTTTTAAGACTGTCAAAGTTTTTATTCAATACAAGTCATGTACATTTTGAAAAGTATCCAAATGTGATCTAAAAACACAGCTGTACGCAATTTAAAATTGACAATAAAAAACTGTCAGCACTCAAAAAATACCGTGAGGGATAACTAAATGATCAGTGAACGGTTCGGAGGCGTCCCGTAGCAATAATTATTCCCAAAAGGCTTTCAATAATGTTGAATTAAGCATAGGGTTCCTCCACATTTAGTGTATGAAGCTAAACACCTGTCAAACAAATATGTGACATGTGTAGGCTGCTCAAAGAATGTCATGCTAAAATAAATTGGTCAGTAAATTTCAACAATACCGCCTAATTTCATAATTTTGATCAACAGCAATGGGACTCCCACTCGCGACGCTTCTAATGAGGAGTCCTTAGCGATTGTCACCGAGGACGTAAACAAATATCTTAATTATTATAGAATGTAACAGCCTTCGGATATATGAATCTCGGATGCCAGATCAGTGTAACGTGAAACCGCACGCTGGAACCTGATCTTGTTGTTCCCCAACTCCTCAGTGGCTTACTAAAGGCACATGCGTCTTGTGAGTAATCGAGAGCTTCTCGTTCTTGTGGTCAGCAAAAATTAACTTACTGCTATTTAATGAAACAGCATTTACGATTTAACAAAATAACATCTATTGGTCTTTCAGACAATTTAGACAAAGAAAGAAATATATATGCTCAATTAAATATCAGTAATAAATGAAAGATTAAATCTTAAATTAAATTCATAATGCAATATATACAAAAGATTAGATGTTAAATTAAATTGATAAAGCAATAATGGCGTTTAAATAAACAATAGTAATCCTACCATAAACAAAATAATATATAAGCGGTTTAGGTAAAACAGTACAAATGGATGATTATAGTTCAAAGCGGTGCATATAACGTAATTTAAATGTGCGGTGATGAAATAATAAAACATAACAATGCGGAAAGCATGTCCAAATGGTCAATAGTACAATCGTCAATAGTACAATCGGGAAAGCGCATAATTCAACGCTTAAAAATAAACATCTGGATCATGGAAACCATGGCTCCTAAAATCCGAGATATCTCCAAACAATGTTTAATAAATTTTATATTTGGCTTTTAAATCGGTGCAGTTATCTCGAAAACTATACTCCGAAGACTACTGTGGCTATAAGGTGAATACGGTGACTATACTCCAAGATAATGCCACGCAAGCAGAGTTCAATTTCAAATTGATTGATATAACTTATTTCATTGACTTACAGGGGATACCTGGAGGATGGAAATCATATTCGGTTCCCATACTCCCAGATAACTCCAAATAATGAATATAATAATATTTATTGTCTTTTGATCATTGGGATTATTAGAAGGATAAGTACGACGGTGCTTATACTTCGTGATAATCACAAAAGCTATTTGACGATTTGTCATAAAATGTATTAACATTGCATAGCAACAGTTTAGATGTTTTCATTGTAATGTTTTCTTTATGATATCGTTTCGGATTTCATGTATTGTTATTATTGATAATGTAAATCAACACATTTATTATGTTCAAAGGTTTTAAAGTAACACTCAAACAAGATATGAACTTAAATATTAGCTTGCAACTTGTATAACTATGTCATTATGGCACGCAACAATTAAGTAATAAATGCACGGATTTTTTAAGGTCCAACTAATAAGAAAAATGCTAAATCAGTTTCTGCATAAATCATTCATTTACTATGAATGATAGTATATAGATTTTCATATATAAGATTAAGTTTTTTACGAATAAAACGAGATCAATTATTAGCTGGTCGTTTCTTTATTTACCACCCTCTGCTTTAAAATTAAGTTACTCCAATATTACCAGTATTAAGTTAATTAAATACGGTAAACAAAAATTAAAAACTGCTATCATCTAGCTAACCAACAAGTGTAACTAAAACCAACAACAAAAATTAAATATGTATTGCTTTCGTATTAAAAAAAATTATGAAACAAAAAGTATTGGACAAAATAGCTTGATAACTGGTAACTTGACAAGTTGTTAACTTAGTAGTAATTCTAATTATGATAGCAACTGACTATAATTATTCACAATAGAAAATAGTAAAGCGGGTAGGTCTTTCGCCATATGTTAGACCATACATATGAAATACTCAGCTAAAGCGTTTCTCCATACAAGTGAAATACTCAGCTAAAGATTCTCAAGGCCATCGCTTTTCCAAAAGTAGGAACAAGTTTTGCATACATTGAAAGAATAACGGCGACATACAATATGTACGGAGGAACAAAAATCCACTCTCGCACGCATCCAAATTATGTGGCATAGGATACTGCTACACGGCACCATACAGGATTGGCTCTCACTCTCTCTCTCTCTCTCCACGCTTCTCGTTCTATTCATCCTCCTCACACCTCGTTCTATCATTTGTTTGGTACAGAATGTCGCTCAATGTTTATAAGAACGACATGTAAATGAATCTTAAATGAATTTGGAATTAAATCGATCTTGTGTATGCGCATAGTTCTTGTGTGGGGGCAGAGGATATCGCATAAATGTATATAATAATTTTGCATTCATTGATTCGTTTTTACACCCATAATAATGCAAGAATTCCAAGCATTGGTGTTATAGGAATCATAAAGGTATATTTTATGTCATGAGTTCAAGAGATTGAACTAATAAAATTTTAAATATTGATCTACTAACGTCTACAAAAGGCATCGAGAATTAATTGACAAAATCAAAAATGCAATATTATTTACCATAAATCACATTGTTCATTGATCAGGCTTTTAAGGTAGTTTATGGAACTCGATTTTTGGTATAGACATCAGATCTGGGAGCATTTCTTGTCTTATTACTTCTTTGCTACGGAAATCCCTTGTGGTTTCTTGAGTCACAAAACAATCGCATGGAAACACATCAACTGAACTACAAAGTTAATAGGTATAGTGTCAGGTGGGCCAGACGGTTGAAGACTGGAGTTCGATGAACGAATTCTAATTCCACGCATACGTGACCTAATACACATGGCCCTTTGCAATTTATTTAAAATTATTTAGGTACTCTGATAAAGAAATAAATGATACAGCGAAAGGATTATTGGAAAATATGAGAAATTTCTATTGTAACTATAGATATAGCTACACAATTAAAATGCTGCAGACTTCAATGTCAAAATTCTAATAAATTCAATATTAATCCGAAACTATGCTTGAATAAATAAACCCAGTCTGTTATGAGATTCTACTGTATAGATCACTCTAGTTAATCGCCTCGTTTAATAGATAGACAAAAATTCATGTTAAACACCCACAAGCTTCTTCGGCTTTACTCATTCGATTCTTAAAACGTATGTCGATAGTAGATTACTGAAAGACATTACTTTCATCAGCTAATAGTCGGCTATGCACAGTCGTTACTCTTCGGAACCCTTCGGTTGGATTCGGTCTTCAAGCCGCAAAAATGTACTAGTTGCCAGCTAATTTGTTCTAGAGAACTTTCGACGTTAATAGTAATATTTCATTTTGCACATTATATTTTAGGTTTTTGCAGCTGGTAGCATTGTAACCTAAATCTCAATAAGGTGTATATTTGATTTATTATTAGTTAATCTGGTTTTATGTTTGGATAAATTGTCAATGTTGACCATACAATATTAATATAATTTAATGTATTGTTTTCTAATTTCCTCTGTATTAAAAATTTCAGTCTGATGATGAGACGATTTTTGTTCTTGAAACGCGTCACATCTGAAAAGGTGGTTTTGTTCAATAAACCATTTGTTTTGGAGTGGGAGCACTGTTGTTTGATTTAGAATGTTTATTTAGACGTCAATAACACTTACACACTAATAACACGTTGGAAATTGCGACCACATTGATTTCTTAGCCCTACAATTTATTTCTCAAATTGCAATAATGGCACTGTAAATATTTATAGTTAAAAATGTGAAATTAAAGACAGCATTTTAATTTTCCAAAATATAATTAATACCAAAAATAAAGATTAAACATATTTGACCCAATTCGCTTTGTTAATTAGTTAAATTAGTGTTAATTAGTTAAACTTGATTAAAGTTATTTAAATCACTTCAATTCTAAATATAATTCTTTTGTTCATCCCTTGCATTTTAACAGTTAAGAGAATAATTAGGAAGATCGGAAGATCGAGTGTAACAATCTGTAATGCTACGTTGTTGCACAGACTGTATATATACAGTCTGAACCTCGTAATACCACAGTTGAAAATGCCGTGGATTTGTAGCTTTCTCATTGGGCACAAGAATTCAACAGGTTACACTGTCTCATTGAGGTGTCTCTGTTTCTGCGGTGTGCGCCGCCTGTCCTTTCATTCCAAAAGGCTTTCCTTCTCTCTTTTATGAATGTGCCCAGTAATGTGAGTGCGTTTAAAATTGTCACAGAGGATAGTCGTTTGCTGTATTGTCCGAGAATTTAGTGAAGGCATTCCTTTATTAGTGTTTTACCGTAATTACCGTATTTTATATTTTTGTAATTAGTGTTTTTACTGTTAAAAACTGCTATCAAATATTTTGTTTTTACATTTTTATTGGTCCAAATGTCAAGTAAAAGAAAAACATTTCAAAAAAAAAAAAAACTTGCAATAATATATAAAGTGAAGCAAGTACAGTCGAAATCGAGTTTATCCCGGCAATTCGGTGTCCCCGAAGATACAATTCGTGGGTGGATAAAAGATGAAGAGAAAATTGACGATAGGGTAGGTTTAGAAAGAAAGAAAGAAGTTAAGACGAGATGATGATAATAACGTGGACGAATGTTTGTACCGCTGGTTTATTACAAAACGCAATGAAGGTGTGTCGCTATCTGGACCAATTCTTTAAGCTCAAGCACTAAAATGCTACAAGGAACTTAATGGGAACAACAAATTTACAGCATCTACTGGTTGGCTTTCATGCTGGAAAATGAGATACGGAATTGGCCAGGTGACCGTCACCGTATCTGGGGAAAGCAGTTCAAGTGATGCTGTAGTAGCAGGGCAGTTTTCCGAAATGTTTAGAAAAATTATTAGTGAACAGCAGTACACCGATGAGCAATGGCACAACTGCGACGAAACTGCCATTTTTATAAATTATTGCCATCGAAATCTTTAGACACTAAGGGAGCAGCTAACAAGGCAGGAATGAAAAATTACAAAGAACGAGTTACACTCTTATTCTGCACAAATAAAAGTGACACCCATAAACTGTACCATTTACGCATAAGGAAATATCAAACCACAAGATGTTTCAAAAATATCAACATGAAAGCCCTGCTAATGAGTTATTGTAACAGCAAAAATGCATGGGGTGACATGTGATATTTTCTCCAATTGGTTTTACAATGAATCGGTGTCAAATGTTAAACGTCACGTCAGAGCTTTGAAACTAGAAAGATCCCTTCTTCTAGTTGCTAACTGCCCTGCACATCCACTAGCTGAGAAACTAATATACTCCGATGGAAAAATTAAGGCAATGTGCCTACCGAAAATTACAACCGCATTAGTGCAGCCTCTGGATCAAGGAATAATCAGAGCCTTCAAAGCACATTACCGCCGTGAGTTGATCAAGTCGATCGTCGACTCTGAATTGATAATCCAAGATTACTTGAAAACTTTGAATTTAAAAAATATGTCATATCTTGTCGACTTATCTTGGAATTCGGTATATATAATCTGAAACCATTAGCAATTGCTGGTCACATTGCATTACAAACAAAAGTGACAATTCAGAAAATAGAGATAACGTTTTTAGCAATGAAGACGCACGGGAATTGTCGACTGCTTTTGGTGAACAAGTAACAACTGAAAAACTTAATGCGTGGATTAAAGAAGATGCTAAAGTTGCCACTACAATAAATTTAACAGATGAAGAAGGATTGGACAGTGTACGTGAAGAGAATGAAAAGAAAACCAGAATAGCATATGATTAAAGTGATAGTCAAGATACGGCCCAAGTGAATGAAATCACCACCACCGAAGTTCTTGTTAGCATCAATAATGTTGTCACATGGATGGAAAAGCAGAATAACTGTGATCCCATAGATCTACTATGTTTAGAAAATATTTAAAAGTTATTTTATGAAGAAGAAGCGCCAAAAATCAAAACAAAAAAACATCTGAGATTACGTTTGTAAATTTCAAGATAGACCTATTTAAACTTCTGTAAGTATCACAGAAAAATGTGACGAGAACATAAAACTATTTTACACATCAACATAAAACTATTTTATTCAATTAAAACCTTATTACAGTACTGTACAGTACAGTACAACATTACGTTTTTGTGGTACAGTATACAGCATTGTATTACTGTTGTTTAACTGTACCATAGTGGGGATTGGGGAATATAGAAGGACTATTGATGTACACTGTATACAT
>WYDF02102527.1:0-23817 GCA_009867245.2 Adranes taylori
AACTGAATCACATACATTTGCCAATTTTAACGAAAGAAAATGTGCACTAACTACTATGCAACGCGTTGGGAATCCCCGCTGTCATTAAAACAACCTGTTTTTGTACCTACTAGTGACAAGTGTGAGCCGACTTGAGGCATAAAAATCAGTTTATGAAAGAACGCGTTGCAAAACCAATAATGAAATAATTTAAAAAAATTTTATGGGCTTAAATATCTATTCCTGTTAAAAGGATTTTTCTTTTTAAATCATATTTTTTAATAATATTAATATAATTATATATCTAAAATTTGGCGCCACACTTTTAGAATTTCGCGGCACACAAAAGTGGGTTCCGACGGGTTCCGAAGAGTAATGACTGGAGATGCAAGAAACGTGTTTTATAGAGCGTCTATCGACATACGTTTTGTAGAATCTAACGAGAAATCCTAAGATGCCTGTGGGCGATTAATAGGAACGTCTGTCTATCTATTAGACGGGGAGTTTAACTATAGTGATATATACAGTTGAGTCTCAGTAATTGACTGGATATATTTATTCAAGCAGAGTTTTGGTTTAATATTTAATTTATTAGAATTTTAGACCTTAAAGTTTTTAGCGTTAATGTGCAGCAATTTCTATCGTTACAATACTTTTACCTATTAATATGATATATAATCCGTGGTCTGATATAATTTAATAAGTTAGTTATTTCACATTTACATATTCGAAATAGATCATAAAATTCTCTGTCTAACCAATTACATATTAAAATCTATTACTCGTTCTTTATGAGTCGTGGGTGTCCTAAGTATTATTTCAATCTCCGAGTCACTGTTAGATATTAATAAAGAATTCGCCGAAGAATCTGTATTATCTGTAAATCTCCATTGTTACAACAATAAGAATAACTTAAAATTTGAGGTTAAAGTTCTGATAAAGGCATTGTATATTCACTTTACTATAAAGGTCACTTAAAGCCATATGAAAAATTTTTTTTGTTCTTTATTTAAGATTTGAAGTTTATTATGAAAACGGCGGTCATTAGTCGTTTACACAAGTGCTTGATCTGGGATGCCAACTGGTGGCCCGCGGTGCCATTTATTGTGGCTCGCGACAGATTAGCAGACAAAAATTCTGGCATTTTCTGTAAATGCCGTCCTTGGGAAAAGGTTTTATAATCTAATCATTGTTTGTTCATGACAAGTGCTGCTGTGCCGCGCGTCGAGAAACACAATGCTTCCTCAACCACTGCGAGAGCCGTACAGACTACAGCGCATCACAGCGCACGCACGCCAAACCTGCAAGTGCTACTGACTGTCGTCTGTCACTTCAGTTCGGTTCGTCGCACGCACATGTTAAGTTCACCTCAAAAGAATCGTGCCTATCGTGATATTTTCTGTTTTATAAATTTTGATTGTGTCATTAATATAGTAGTGATTCATTGTCCGTTAACTTCTTTTTGAACTTCAATAAAAGAATAAGTGGAGAATTAGTTAAACGTAAAATTTATAGTGAAAAGAGGAGTTACAAAGAAAGTTGGGAGAGTGATTACTTGATTGCTAACAATAATGGAAATTTGCAGTGTTTAGTGTGAATGAACGTTGTTTCAGAGCCCAAAGAACAGAATGTGAAAAACATTACTCAACAGCGCATGAAAACAAGTATGCTACGTATTTAGATGAAAGTCGGCGTGCCGTACTTGAAGATTTGAAGAAAAAGCTTAAACAACAAACTGGTATGTTTAGTAAAATATTACACTCTCAAACGCATTGTTGCTTGTATACATCTTATGCCGGGTCTCTTGAGCTGGAAAAGGCAAAAGCTTTTACTGGTGACAGTTTAATTTAAAAGTATGCCATTGAAATGGTAAATATTTTTGAGGATTCTAAAATGGCAGAGAAATTCAAATCAGTGCCACTTTCACATCTAACCGTACAAAGAAGTATTGTTGACATGGCTGAGTAAGAAGAAAAATCGTTGCTTAGCCTGCTTAAAGAAAGCTCATATTTCTCACTTTATCTGGATGAAAGCACTGATCAAACAGACGTTAGTTAGGTCTTAATATTTGTATGTACTACCTTTGAAGATTTCTCCTGTAAATAGAAACTATTTGATGTTTGTTCTTTTGATGGAACAACAAAAAGAAAAGACGTCTATTAGTCTCTGAAGAAGATAGTTGACAGAATTGTAGGCTTTAATCATTGTTCAGCCATTGTAACAGGTGGGGCAGATGGTGCACACTTTGTAACAGTCATGTAAAAAGTTTGGATTAGTGGGGTTGCTTCGGAAGAACGGAGTTACTTGTCCGAAAATTCAGTGTATTTATACATCAGGGAGCTTTATGTGGACAATAAATCAAGCACGATCAAGTTTTTCAGTACGTGATTAAGATTATAAATCTGATTAGAGGTGTACATTTAGCTCTTTTACACAGGCAACTTAAGCAGATTTTATTGGAAACAGAGGCCGAGTATGGAGACTTGCTTATGTACTAGCATGTAAGGTGGTAGAGTGCAGGAAAGTGCATGGAACGATTTTTTGCCTTAATAAAGGAAATCAGTATTCCTCAATAAATATGTTCCATCTGACACAACTGAACTGGAAGTGAAGTTGCAAGATCCAGAATTGTTAAGGCAGTTAGCCTTTCTTACAGATTTGACTAATCACCTTAATAGTTTCAACTTTAAACTTGAATAATAAATGGTTTTCGAAATAAGCTAAAAGTGTTCAAACATATTTTGGAAAACAAAAACTTGACACACTTTCCTAGATGTCTGCAATTAAGAGAGGAATTCAAAGATAAAAAATATATTGAGTTTTCAATCTGCAGTTCACAAATTGAAGGTCTCAAAAGCAGTGTACTACTTTATAATAATCCTTTTAAAGCTACCATTGAAGATCAACCGCTTGACCTACAACTTCAGTTATGTGATCTTCAAGCTGGCATGTTCTTAATGACCAGACAAGAAAAGGGACATGATTTTTTAAAATTGCTGCGTAAGGAGAGATTCCTAAATTTACGACATTTTGGATTGAAAATGAATCAAAGTTCGGAAGCATAAAATATATATCTGAAAGTGTGTTTCCGTCCAAGAAATTGATAAAAAAACCCCAACGGAAGCAACCTTACCAATTCTTCCTTACTTCATCTCATGTGATTGTCTACAACTGAACTGGTGTTCCTTCATTGGTGCTTCCTTCAAACTTTACATTAAATACATCTTTTCATTGTTATTGCAACGTTGGTCTTAGTTCTTTATATTTTCCATATATGTAAAAAATAGTATTTCAGCAATAAAAAGAAATAATACTACTTTTTCATTTTAATTATTTGTGTACCTTACAATGTCTCTTTCATTGTGACCCTTGAGGTTTTGCAAGCCGGACACTAGATGGTTATAGCGCCAAACATCAAATGACTTTAATGAAATGGATCTTTCATTTCTCCTCGAAGAGGAGTATTCTCTCAGTTGTATGATTACTTTCAACAGAGCATTTGTTTGTTTAATAAACTACATACTTCGCGCCGATCAGTTGAAATCTAGCCTTCTTGAGCCTTCGTATGAAGACGGCCTAAGATTATTAGTAAATAAGCTAAGCATTCATCTTGAGTGTAATAAACAATAATTAATGAGCAAAACTGTAGATATCCATAAATCGAAAACGTAGCCAACAATCGCATAAATCTTTCCTTCTATGCGTTTAGCGAATTGTATATTGAGTACCACTGACGTATATTATATATTCAATTCCTTATACGTATATAGTTTATCCAATGGATCATCAGTCGTATATTGATCAATCTATAGATTATTTTCAATAATTTATTATTCTGTTATTACATTGTTTAAAGGAAGCCTACTTATATGATATTTTAAAAGTATATTATTTATTATATTTGTTACTCTCTCTCAGATCTTACTTTTTACTTTCACAATTTAATTCAGAATTATATCTAAATCCAGACTGTGGAAATTAAGGAATCATAATTACAATTGTTCATTGTTAAATACAGAAATATATCTTTAAATTAAATGTGAAGAAAAGAAATTTTATAATTAGTTTTAAAATACCACATATGTGCGTTTATTGTAATACGCCATATATGGATAAACAGAGGCTTAAGTTCTTGGGACGGTAAGATGTTTGTAGAGCGCAATATGAAATCCATATGATCAGATATTTACTTTTTAGAGACAAAATCTAAATAATTTTAATAGTCGAAAGTAAAAGCAAAAAAATATATAAATATTTCAAACTTTTGCGTTTATCTACGCAACAGTCACAGTAGAAGATATAGAGACCCAGTACACTAATTATACGTACTTGTTAATGTCCATTTCTAAAATTCCACTCTTAATTTCTTTTCAATCTTTACCACAGCAAATGAGACCATCCTCCAAGACTTCTTACAATGCATTTCAAGTATCCTGAAAGCCATTAGATTGGACATTATATGCTTCTATATGCTGGATCAATTTTAACAGAAACTACACAACATAAAAGTAGTGAGATGTACATTCGAAAAGTCCAGAGACTGAGAATAACTTTAGCTTATAGGATAGTGTCGCCATATGCTTTAAAAATAATTGGGAATGTAGTACTTTTGTATTTGACATAGGATATGGAACAAAAAGAAGTGATACAGATTGGATTTAGGTGTATGGGAAGAACGAATGAACATCGGACAATGGATAACATCGTAAACCTAAATTATATAATTCAACAGGAAATATGTATAGGGAAAAGTTGTACCTTCTGATTTTTGATTTGAAGGCAGCGCTTGATAGAATAAATTGAGGAAGAGAATGGAAGGTGCGGATTTAGAAAGAAATTTATGTGATAAGATTTGAAGGGTGTATGAAGGAACTAAAGTATGAGGAACAGACGGAGATATAGTATCAGAATGGCTTAAAGTGGAAAAAGGAATAAGACAGGGGTGTCCATTGAGTGCAAGTCTCTTGAATTTTAATTTGTCGGATTTTGAGAGTATATTAAGGAATGAGCGGGCGGGAGTGTTGTAATTGGAAAGCAGATCATGTGGACTTTAGGTTATGCGGAGCTATAGTATGTATGGTGAGCAATAGAAAAGAACTGAATGAAGTGATTAATAGAGTAAATGGATATATGGCGAGGAATGTGGAACAGACCGTAGTGATGGTGTGCAAGAATGGAGGGGGAGATATCAGGAAAGAAGTGCTTGAAATAGATGAAAAAAGGATAGAATATGTGAAAAAATATAAATGCCTGGAATTTATGTTAAAGAATAATGGATCATGTAACGAACATGTACAGATGATTGCTGAAAGAGCCAAAGTCGCTGCGGAGAGAATTAGGTGTGTCTGGGAAGAAAGATTTGGAGATTCTGTAAAATTGAGACTTTTGGTTATGGATGTATGTATGCTATAAAGAGTATAATGATGTATTGGTTGGAAGTATGGGTTGTGAGAAAAAGGGCAGAAATTGACAGAGTACCGGTCCGATATATAAAAAGAATCTTTAATATAGAAAAGTATGTGTCAAGCGAAATTGTTTTAAATGAGGTAGATAAGTTGAAATATCGGATTTTTGGTTTTAAGAAAATGGTTAGGTTAATGAATAGAAAGCGATGAATGATGAAGAGGAGAGAGTGGTAAGAAGTGTACGAGGATTGTATGGATGATTGTAGAAGGGAGGTGTATAGGAATGAATAGGGAAGAGATAAAACTTATGAAAGGATTGGATGGTCAATGGTGTTTTGGGAAAAGAAGATCAATGAAGGTCTATGTATGATTGAAAAAATGGAGCAAAGAATGAAATATATTAAAAAGCACGGAAAGGAGAAGAGGATAAGAAATAGTAAATCTAACATAAGGTATAAGTATATAAGACTGTAAGGAGGAGAGTCTGGATATTTATTGCCTGTGTTAAGTAGGAGGATAAGAGGTTGTCCTCTAGGTTGAGTTGTGGAAGGTTTTGAAACGGAAATGCATATTGGATGGATAAAGACATGAGAAAATGCAGGATATGTGGTGTGGAAGAAGAAGATTGGGAGTATTGGGTCAATGGATGCGTGGGGATACCTTGGAGTTAAAAAAAAAGTAGAAATGGCGAGGGGTTGGAAATATGTATGTGGGAAGATGGGAAAGGATTGGAATTAATGAGGAAAGTATATAAGATACTAATAAAAAAAATTGTAACTTTGCCTAAAGCTAACTAAACATTTTCAATAAACGGTGGGGAAGGTGAAGTTCTGAATTTCATTTTACTTTATTTTTTTTAGTTTTCTGTAATTTGAAAAAAAAAAAAACGTAAATTAAAAACAATCATGTGACCAGAAAATTAGAGGTCATAATGAAGAGAAAGGAGCTTTGTCTACTCTCTACCAATTAAGAATTTTATTTGGCACGTATAAATTTTCTACCTTTGTAGAAAAATTTTTCTACCTTTGTAGTCTCTCATATATGTTTCGCAATTTTCGATGATTACCTGCTTAAAAACAACTATTATAACGTATAAATTTGTTTTGAACATGTATTATTTCGTTTTAATTATTTTGTTCCGTATCGCTCATTCTTTATGCCAAATAAAGGTTTCTAATAATAAAAGCAGTGAGATGTACAATTCAAAAGTCAGAAGATTATACCTACTGAGAATGACTTCCACCTGTGGCATAGTGTCACCACATGCTTTAAAAATAATTGGGAATGTAGTGATTTTACATTTGACATAGAAACTGCCTAAATATATAGGCTTATACACTATGACTCCGACGCTCTGAAGCCAAAGAAGCTAAGAAACTTCTAAAGCTAGAGATACGGGATAGTTCCTACACTAGAAACCCTAGAAGTAGAGAACATAGTGCAAGAGCACAACTATCCTCAAGAGCACAATTATCCTCAAGCTCGATAGTTTGACGAACTCGCAGATCCAACAAAGACGCTACTACCAAACAGATACCTGAAATTAATCAGGAGGAACTACTCAGAGCAGTCAGAAAACTAAGCAGCCGCAAGGCTCTGGAACGCGATTGCATTCGTAATCGCAAGAAGATAACTTGCCTGCGCACCTAAGATATTATTAAATCTGTACGATAGATGCCTCACGAAAGGAAGAATAACAGATATCTGGAAAGTTGCGCTGTTACTACTTATCCCAAAGCAGAAGGTAGGGAAAGTTAGAGTATGATAGTTTAGACCCATATGTCTACTCAATATCCTGGGCAAAATATTAGAAACTATCTTGCTAGAAAGGTTATTAGCCACCTTGGAGACTTTTGGAGGGCTCTCTAGCAGATAATTTGGCTATCGCAAAGACAAATTGACTATCGACGCGCTACTTAAAGTACGAGAAATAGCCGAAAGCTCAAATGAAAGAACCAGGAGAACACGCCATGTGTGCGCCGATGTAGTGCTAGATGTACGCAATGCTTTTAACACCTCGTTCTCGAAATGTATTTTGAAAACACTGAGGCTCAAGAATTTCCCTAAATATCTGCAGAAAATAGTACAAGTCTATTTCAGACACCGATATTTCGTGTATGAGATCTCCTGTAAGACGCTAATGGAAAACGAGTCAAAATGAAACTTTCAAGTGATGTTCTACAAGGGTCAATCATTGGACCCACCTTGTGGAACATCATGTATGATAAACTGCTCTAAATAAGACTACCATAAGGAGCGATCATTATAGAATTTGCAGAATGTGGCGGTGATTGTCAGCACAAAAGAGTCCCAATTGGAGAACATAGCCAACAAATGTCCCAAAATAGTAAGCAACTGGATAAAAGCAAACTCATTAAGTTTAGCTCCAACAGAAACCGAAGCCATTTTGTTACTTGGCTGTAGGAAAATAGAAATACATACACTCTCTGTAGAGGATTATGCGGTTAACCAAAAAGTGAAATACCTTGGCATTGTTCTGGATCGTAATCTGAAATTCAGTGATCAGATAAAGGCAGTGCTGATAAAGGCGATTTGTGCCGAAAGTTGGAGTACCCAACACGGCGAAAAGGAATCTCTTGTGCCCGGTAGTGCAGTCAAGGGTAGTGCAGCTTATCGGACTACCTCATACGACGATCTCCGTGTCATTTGGGTAATTTCCCCTCCCGATTGATCTCCTTGTGCACGAAAGAGAGGAGTATCATAGACTTAAGACAGATCACGTGGCCGTCAGAAACAAGACACTTACAAAATGGCAGAATAAATTGAACATTTTCAGAATGTGTAAATTGAACATCCAAATACCGGAAATAAAACCCATGGTTTTAAGAAGCCATGGCGAGTTAAATTTCTGGGTTACTCAATTCTTGACGGCCCATGGGTGTTTTGCTTCAATTCTAGCCCGTATTGGAAAGATGAAGTCCCCTGAATGCGAACATTGCGAACAAACAAACGACGACGCCGACCACACTCTGTTTATTTGCAGCGCCTGGGAGCAGGAGCACATGGATTTAGAAGGGTAGCTCCAAAGGAAAATAAACTCTTCTAACATAATGTCAGACATGGTAGAATCACCAGACAGATGGCAGCTATTTTCCAACTTCATGGCGGACATAATGAAAACGAAGCAGGAAATTGATGTAAGATGACCAGTTTAAGTGAACTCTAAACAGCTAAACTAAAGGAGGTCCAAGAGCCATTCGGATTCAAGATAAATAGGAGGGCAGGTGGTTTGAACCTCTAATCTCCCAAGTAATTGGTATGGAACGGGGGTATCTTACCCGTTCAGGGCAAGATACCTGAACGGAGACTTGCCATGCGCGTGCTGATCCTACACGCACAAAAAATATATTAGCTTACATTTTGACAAAGCAAAGAAAACCCTAAGAAGAGGCAAGGGAAAAGTTGATATAATAATAACACATATGAGACGCTAGCTCCAAGAGATGGTGGAAATATTCTTTGATTCCGCAGATAACAAAATAGGGTAGCAGATATCGCCCACAATGTAATTATTACCAAACTGAATTACTCATGTGTTATGAAAGTTTTGCGAATAGAATAGGGAAAACGTATACGGAAAAATGGCACATTATGAAAATGTCGATGAACTTGCAGAAAATGGGCAAGCGAAAGAGTTGTAATCAAGAAAAAATTAGATAAAGACATCTCAGTACAAATATTTACTGAAGCTGCAAAAGAATTGCTAAATTAAAATGCTAAATTAAAAACATTGGTAATAAAGTCTCTTTAGCCCACTCTGATTTTAGCTGAGTATGTACTTGGTAGTGGCTCTTTCTTGAGTCGAGCTTCACAGCGTTCATCAGGAAGGACCTCTGGAAGAAAAGCTAATTAAATATTGACCTGATTGAATAGTATGAAGAGTATTACAGCATACGTCCTCAAAACGTTTTACCATATCCCATATGGACATTCTATATTGCTTGAACGTTTAGTCGTGGAAAAGCGTTGCATCCCGCATAATGTAATGATCGCTCCAATACAGGCTCGTGTCGCTCCTTGTAATAAAATGCTCCAGGAATACAATCACTATGATTTAAAAACAATTTTCGAAATTGTCACACGTAACAAATTTTGAATGAACGCGTATGAATGCGAATACCTGACATATCGCTATTGTGGCTTTAAAGACTGTAGAACAATAAATCCCGAATAGTACACAATTAGGTGCTTGAGAGAAGTTTTCGGAGAAATAAGAAAAAGGAATATTCGACGCCGGATCATCTTTCAGCATGGCAAAGCGAACTGACATATCGCCGCAATCAACTGGCTTTTTGAGTACTCAAATTGTTAACTCGATTGGGTCATCCACCATATAGGTTTAACCTCGTCAATGACAATGTTTTCTTAGTCTCATATGTGAGAAATAAGGAATTCAAAACTAACATTTGTTGCGTAAACAACGATTGTCGACACCATAACAGAGAAACAGTTGTTGTTTTGCATTAACTAAGAGAACAATATTTGAACAAAAGATAAATAAATAAATTAAATTTGAGGGCTTAAATGTTTAAAGGAATAATGTGATTATATTTTGCTTTATTTTCGGATTAAGGCACAAGGATTAATAGTATAGTACTTATAAAAAGGATTAGGATAAAAAGACTTCCAAATTTAAAACAGCTACCTGTGTAGACCTACAGAATCAATCAAAGATTAATGTATTACTCCATTCATCCAATAAAGACTAAAGAAGCTTTTGACACAAAAAATATAAAATTTCTTATAGTACTTATATATATATATATATATATATATATATATATATATATGCAATGAAGCATAAAAGATATTTCTATTGCCAATTTGTTATAATGATGAATTATTTCAGCACTTGTATTGAATATTTATTACAATGAATCGGTTTTGCGTGATTTCGTGTTACTTTCACCTTATTGCTATTTATAATATCGGCAATAAGTGAGTACGCACTTTCCTTCAAATTTGAAAAATCATTAATGGAAATAATTTCGTGATTCCATCTACGTGCTAAACTCTTACTTTCTCTGTTTCTCACATAAATAATATCAATATTAGTAAAGAATATCCAAGATAATTTATTGTCGATGAATTATTTGATATTTATAACCTGGTTTATTTCTCTTGTTGAGAGTCACAATATAGCGGTCACACATGCTATGATTTCTTTAAGAAGTCTTTGTTTTTATTTTATAGTTTGAAAAATTACCTGTGTAAGTTTGAAATAATAAAATTGTAGTATTTCCTTAGTAAAAAATTATCCATTTTATCAAAATCTACAGAATACGGGAACAATGCTCTCTTTATTACAGTTTTTGGCTACAATTGGATTTATGGACTCACACCAAAAATTATGATTTAATTTGAAATGCATTGATACACAAAGCATAGTAGTAGTTCATATCATATCTTATAGGTTGTTTTTGTTTCTTGGCTACAGCCCCTTAAAGTGCCTCAACATGACACTTGGGCCTAACGCATTGGCATATCGTAATTATACATTAATAAATTTCCAATCGGACTACTGGAGAAAACAAATTTTATCTGCGGCACAACTTCAAATACAACTTCACGTAAGTACACTGGGTTGAATTACCTATAACTATTATGTGTTATACGTAATTTGAACATCCGTAACTTCTGTACGAAAAGATTTTGCAAGATATTTTATACAAAAGACACCACTGTGCTTTAAGGTAAAAATGATTCAGATGATTCTAGCATTAATACACTGCGTGATGTGATGGTAATTCTAAAAATAGTAGTTTAGCCGCGGTGAACTTATCAAATTCTTATCAAGTTTTGTCCGAAAATGTAGATATTGATATTACAATGTCAGAATCTGAAAATTTAAATTTTCCTTCGCTAGGATCAGGAAGCCTCTTCCAAGTGCCCAGCGGACTTTAAAAAGACAGGAAAGCTTTTGGAAGATACTGGAGACCCATTTCACACTTATCAACTTTCAGATGAAACATAATTTAAAATAGTACTGAAACCCTTTCCAATGATGAAATTTAGAAAAACTTGGAGGAACAGAGACTGCCAGTAAACTCAGTACACAGGCTAGGGAATAAAACTAAAAAGTTTCCACTGGTTAGAGTAAATACTCAGAAAACAGACAAAGGTAAGCAACTGTCTGATGTAAAACATGTAATGAACTTAAGATGTTTTAGATACCGATGTTTGGGCATGTTCAATATAAATGTAAGGCATGTCATGTGTGTAAAAACTGAGCAGAAAATCATCCGTCTTGGGAGTGCACTAAACACGATTGGTCATATATGTATACAAACCGTGTTGGTAATCATAGAGCAGGTGATTGGAATTGTGTGGAAACCCCTGATCTCATCAAGCATCAAAAGTAACAAGAACATCGTCAGAAAGGTGAAGGCTCACGTGTGCAGCTAAATATTAGTTTAACCCAAAAAATACAGGGGCTTAACTCACAAAGAGCAAGTAGTGATCTCAGCAACAAAATTAGCCAAATAGTGTTGAGTTTACTTCTGGGGATAATTAAAGCAGTAATGTGCGCTAATGGAATATAAGTCCAAATTAAAAATAATAATGCAAATCGCATACGAAGCCGAATTAAAAAGTATAAAACTTTTTGTAAGGAGGAGACATAGTCATCGCACTCATTTCGGATACCAGGTTGAATATAGGACAGAAAGTGGCTATCCCTGGATTCAACATCTACAGAAAAGATAGAGAAGCTAGCAATGGAGGAGGAGCAGCAATTACCATACGCAAAAAATATTGTTGCTGTGTAGTAGCCATAAACCAGTATCAGCGAAAACAAGCATTAGAGGTGAAACGATAACATTTGCTGCGCTGCGCTTCACTTCACTTGAAGCCCACAATAACCAGAAAATGAAAATTTTGAAGAAATAATCAAACATAGAAAAACGATAGCTGGTGTGGATTTAAATAGCAAACATCCATCATGGGGAAGTAGAATTAAAAATGCGGCCGGAAATATTCTGTATAAATTCTAGAAAAACACAAGAAGCTTGGAAATATTTGGTATCAGTGAACCAACATTTCTGCTACCCAAAATCAATCAAATAGACATTTGTCTGACACATAAAATTAAAAAACTGAAGGAAACAAATGTTCACTACAATCTGTATTTAGATCACCTCCAGTTTGTATGGAGGTGAAAAATTTCAACATGTATGCAAAGCGTGCACCAATCAAGATAAACTGGCCAGTCCACGCTTATGAAACGAGCAGTTTCGAGACCCCTAGCGAAAAATATCCAAAGTAGGCAGGAGACTGAACCGAACACAATCTGTATAAGAAAAGCTTAATTAAGCACAGAACGACATCAGTTGACATGGAGAATAGATGGGGTTTAAATAGAAAAGAAAAGCAGATTGTAAGAAAAAACAACTTAATGAATAAATACGCCCAGTCCAGACAGGACCAAATTTATGAAAGCACAACAAGAAGTGAAAGATATGTTACTCAAGAAACGAAACGAAAACTCTAACAAATCTCGTATAGAAGCTTGCGAGAAAGACAGATCTCAGAAATTTTGGTATTTCTTAAAAAGACTCAAAAAGAACACAGAGCAGAATATTCCGTTGATTCAAAAAATGGCCAGTTGGTGTACGAGGACAAATACAAAGCCGAACTTTGTGCAAACTAGTTCGAAAACCAATTTACCAACAAGTATACCACTCTGAATATAGTACAATAGGCAGGCGGTGAACCAAACGAAGTTTCGGCTAAAACACATAATATTACTATAATAGAAAGAAGTTGAATAAGTGGAAGTAAATAATATATAAAAACATCTAGTCATTTGAGTCTGACCATTCTCCGATAGAGACTGTATGGAATGTAGGTGAGGTTGAAGATAGATGTGAATTAGGACTGGCAGAAGGGGCGGAGGGGAAAAGTAGGTTTATTTGGAATGCGGGCGCAAAAAGAAGTTTTATGGAAAGAACGAACAGGGTGGACTGGGAAGGTATAAGTAGAATACAAGAGATTTCAGATGTTAAAAGAGGGAACTTAAAAAGAGATAAAGGAAGGAAGAAAAACGTAAATAAGAAGAACGGAATGAAGTGAGTGAACAATGGATAAGGAAGAAAAGAGAGGTTAGGAAAATTTTGATGAAGGTGAGAGTGGGTGAAGCTGAATGGGATGAGTATGATATGGTTGATAATGTATGGAAAATGAAAGAAATAAAAGTGAGCGAATGCGCGAGGAGAAATATTTGAGAAGAGGAGTATTTGGAGAGAGAAGAGAGAGATAGAGATGTTGTATAGGCCTAAAAGAATGGGAAAAGAAGTGTAGAAACGAAGAGTATAGTGATGGATTTGAAGATTGGGTATTGTAAGGGAAGAGGAAAGTACAGCTAGTATAGAAGAAATGGAGGAATTTCGGTTTATAAGTGTGGAAGAAGTTAGGGATGAGATAAAAAAAATGAAAAAAGGAGGCGCGGTTGGATCAGATGGAGGGCCAGGAGATATATGGAAATGTTAGAATGAGATTGGAATAAAAGCTTTGGTAATGAATGGCATTGTGAAAGGAGAGGATAGAATACCTGAGGAATGGAAGGAAGGTGAAATTGTGCCGGTGTATAAGAGGGGTGATAGAATGGATGTGGAAAGCTCAAGGGGAATTATGATAATGAATGGGTTGTATAGATTGTTTGCAAGAGTAATAAATAGGAGGTTAGAAGAAGATCTGAGGATAAAGGGTATTCTGTCACAAACGCAAAATGTTTCTTTCCTCTTTTGAGTATAAGTATAACTTCTGTCCCCTTCCATACTCTGGGAACACACCGTCTAGAAGGCATTTGTTAGAAACTCCAGGCTAACAGATTCTCTTTCACTAGCTCATTAACTACTACGTCTGGGATCCCAACAGGACGGGCCTCTTTGCCGACTGCGCCGTTTTGATGGCTTATTTTCCGTTTTCAACTAGAAACCCACAATACTTAGCTCCTCCTCTGAGAATTTTGGAATGTTTGAGGTGGTTTTTTCCCGCATCGTTCTATCACTTTTGGTGATTTTAAGATTTAGTACTCCATTTGCAGCGGAGGTTTATTTGAGTCGACTTGTGGGCTTCCTGCTGTATCAGGTAACTTATGTATTGGTGGCCACTTGGCATTTTGAGTTCTGGCTTTACCTTCCAGTTAGTCACCCGTTGGAATAGTCTAGCAGAGCACATTGTGATATCTATAATTGATTCCGAGTTTGCTAGCCTAAATATTGGCTCCTTTCAATATTACCAGCCCTAGCCCGACCATGGCCTCTCCCAATTCGCCTCCACGCCTGTCTGTTGTCAAAGATCCCCATAGAGCCGATTTAGCTTTGATGTCTCAGTTGTCAAATGTATTATGGCCTCTTAATAAACAATGATAATTATACGAAATGTTTTATTTAATTAAAAATACACGTGATCCAGTTTGTTAATTAATAAGGAATGCAATGGTATACTATAAATTAAGATAAATTTTGTATTAACGATGAACATTTATGTAACCACCGCCCAACTATCAAGTTATTTGATACCCGATAGGTTCTGTATAAATAAGGGCTTGCATAAAAATAATATTTAAATAAAATTTTTGCTTAATTTATATTCATAAAAAAAAGCTTAATTATTTATTAAATATAAATCAATAGTAGAGACATTATTTTAGAATAATTGATTTTTATTAGTCTAAATTATTTAAAAAAAGAGAAAAACAATAATGGAATGTTTATTTAAATATTATGGACTTTAATGAAAATTTATATTTAATAAAAAAATTCTATTATATATTATACTTATAATGTAATTTAAATTTATATATAAATTTCATTTTTATAATTTAATTTTATATAAAAATGAAAATTAATATATATATATATATAGTTATTATAGAATTAATTTATATTATAATGTTTTTATTTTAATTATTTAATAATGGTTTTATATATAAAAAAATATTCTTTAGATGGAAATATGTATATATTAATTTTATAGGTAATAATTTGTTTACGTGTTTTATTTTTTTAGAGGTAAAGGTTTTGTGTTAATTGAAGTATGATTTGGATATTTTATATATTTAAAATGTTAAAAAAAATTTAAATAATTTATTATTACTTTTTTTAGACTAAAATTAGATTATTGTATTTTAAAAATATTTATAAAAATTATTGTTTTATATAAAAAAAATTTAATTTCTAAATATTTTATAACGGTGTTGGGCAAAATCGTTAAATTTTGTACATTTAGAAAAAAAATTATAAAAATTTTACATTTAAAAATTTTGAAATTTAAAAGAAAATTAAAATTGAGAAAATCGTTAAATACAAATAGTGGGGATAGATTTTTGTTAAATTTTTGATAAATATTTTGTTAAATTTTGAAATTTAAACAATATTTTATAATGGATTTGGGCACAATTACTCGATTTTTTGCATTTTATAAAAAATTTAAAATTGATTTCTAAATATTTTACAATGGTTTTGTGCAAAATCGTTTCTAGCTAGAATAATATGACTCACTCGAAAGGATGCAATCGAAGCTGCTGTTGATTTTGCTGTCAGTTTTGTGAAAATTGACTGTTGAGCTGCAAGACCTGTTATTAATTCTATAATTTTTGCTTTTCGTAACTCACTGTTTTGTGCAGTCAATTTCATACTTATTATGTACTGCCTTAAAATGCCTTTCAATATTTCCTTTTTTTGGAAAAGCGATACTAGTATTAGAATTTTAACAACACTTTAACCATTAACCATTAGCCTTTAACCATTATAAAGAAATAATCATTTTCCCATTTCTTGCGGTGCTGATATGTTTGAATCTTCTTGGTATTCATAATTTCACGATTTTCTGAAATATTTTTTTAAATTATGCACTTCTAATTTATAATAAAATATTGTTTAAATTAACTTACCACTAAACTTAATTATTTTAAATTCACAGACGGTATCAATCTATTTAATTTTACAACATGATAGAATTTTAGGTTATGTTTACATTTATATTGTTCAACATCAAACATTTCTTAAGTTGGTTGCCATACGTAATTTTTCAGATTAGATAAGATTTTTAAATAAGATTAATAAAATTTGAGTTTTGAACTTCGGAAAAACATATTCGATGAATATCTTTTTATGAAATAAAAATGAAATTATTACGTGAGTTTTTATGAAAAATTTATGACTTTTATGAATTAAAAATACTAATTATACTTATCAAATTTCAGATAGGAAAGGATTTCTTTTGTCCTAAGCTGGATGAAAAAATCATTTCGTGCACCACTGGTGTAAAGAATATAAACTAACTGGATTTTCTAGTGTTAATGTAAACAATGTGTTAATCACGTAGTGAAGCAAATAATTTGTAGCAATTTGATGGCTTGGTTGATACTCTCAGGCCCGGTCCGTTGGTTAGTGCCGCCTTGGTATAAATGTTATTAATATAGTTTTAAATTATTTTTATAGAATTTATAGGCGCTACTCTACAAGGACTTTGATACCCTACACGAGTCCTAAACATATAATTATAAAAAAAATGATAAAATGCTATTAAAATATATAAGAAATATTACTTATGTTATAGAATGATTCGATACTCGAAAGTTTATTGTAGCTTACGAATAAATTGTATATAAAACGATTTTAAATTGGATTTATTATGTTTAGCAAACTATGGTACAGATCTTATTTGCGCGTGCTGTGGCAATGTATTTGTTCATTTACTTTAAATTTTATGTGATCTGGTTATCACTGAATTTATACATATAAGTTGATTTAGATTTTTATTGATTTCCTGTATACTATTTCGTAAAATGATTGTATAAATGCATTATCAAGTTGTTGTTTCGTATAATTGATTGAATAAATAAGCAGGTCTGCGAAACTTATTGATTTTTTTTTATGTAATGTTAAATTTTACTGTAATTTAATTGAAGATACATGCTTTCACCGTTTTTAATTTCGCTATTATTTATTAAAGATCATAGATTTATGTTTGTTATAAGTTTATCAATTAGAATGTATTGTCATCAGTCATCACATTTGTTTTTATTGGAATTTTTTGTGGGTTTTAAATGTGTCTCATGTCCAGGTCCGACGTACGTCGGTGAGCCAGCAACCTTCGCGTGAACCAAAGATGATCATTGCTTATTTCAATTTCTGGCATAATTTTCTTTATACTGTCAACAATGATTTATAAAAATTATATTTATTGTTCATACCATTTCTCTATCATTAAACTGATGTTCTAGTTCTACAAAACTATCAATAAATTCATTTTTATCGCCTAATTTTTTTTGTTATATTTTACTGGCTAATGTTGAAATATTAATATAAAATGTAAATGTAGTGATCGAGTTTCTGATTATTTGCATTTCGGAGTAATTCTCCCTAACTCAAGTCAGATCAAATGATTTTCTTCTGTACAGCAGTCGAATATATCATATTGTTTGTCCTTGATGTGTGAAGCTGAGTAAATCACACATGTTGTGTAAACTCACGAAAAAAGCACCCATTTATTATTGTCACGCTTAAATTTGTGACATGCAGTTGTGTGAGCTCTAACTGGATAAATAAATTTTGCTTCCAGTTGAAACTCATCCAATTCGAGCGAAACTTGTAGCATAATTAGTTTAGGGCGTAGTCAGAATTAATAATACGTATTTTGGAGGTTTTAACAGGTACATATAATAATACAATTTATAATTACACAATAAGTTATGGGACCCTTATTTGATTATAAAGAAAATTCCACTTTTTTTTATTTCAATGAGATCTTAAAGTTAAATCTACTACTACAAACCCACCAAAAGAGAGGAGCCTATGAGGATGAAGGACCATGCTATGCATATTCCTACCCTTCGCCAAGTTATGAAATAACCTGACGAGATGGAGAGGCACGAGTGGTACTCCGACTCATTAAACGGGTGAGGCTTTTGTCCATTTCACTGATCTCTAACCCTTCGGGTCCTCTGAATCTCTAACCCTTCGGGTCCTCTGGAACCGCGTTAACATTACTTCGGGGGTAGCTTTTATTGGATTATTTTGGCTGGCCAGGTCGCCTTCTCGATTATTTGACCTTCACCTCAGCTCATCTATTAGTATATCTTGCTTCTGTCGAGCTTGGCAATACCGTATAATACCTTGTATCCTTGTAATACATAAGACTCCACGTATACATAGGTGTTCAGTTAGACGTGAATATGCTATAATTATCGCAGTTGTGCTTGTGAGTCATTCATCTATCATTTTTGTCCATAGCCGCGTTTATCGTCTTTTTGGCATTCTTTTAAATCAACCTCAAGCTTCTTTATCAATATTCCTGTTGCGAAGTTGTGTCTATCGTCTTCCCCAGCTGCAGATGAATAAAACGTGTGGCATCGTCCGCTGCCTCAATGTTAGCATATGTTAGCATATGTCTAAAGCGACCTTCTTAATTCTACAGAGGTATGTAGCAAAGCAGCCGTGATCTGTTAGCATTTGAGTAATATAATAATTGATTTCGCCGTGCGTCCTAGACAAGCGCTGTAATCCGTCATTGCCTACCTATAGCGCCGGACAAGTGCTAGTAGATCCATAGGAGGAGCAGACCTAGTCACCTGCAACGCGACAGTATATACAGTTCGGGATGCGCTAGTTGCCCCTAAGAGCCCATATCGCTGCGCTCTTTCCATTCTCTGTGCTGACTTTACTGAGCGGTTGACGCCGGCCCACACTGGCGCTATATATATCAGTACGGATTCCACAACAATATTCAGGAGCCTTCTTTGCTCACTAGAAGTCCTCGCACCCTCATCATCAGCACTATAATTTTTGGTGCTTTCTCCATGGCTTTTTCAGCCGTTTTCTTTATGTGGGGGCGAAAGCTGAGGCTCTTGTCGAGGGTACCTCCCAAGTACTCTACTTGTTCTTTCATAGAGTTACTACTCCCGTCGTTTATGTCTGGTGGCAATATTCTGCTTTTGCCACTAAGGAGAATTGGTTTTTCCGCTGCTATGCGCATTCCTTTAGAACTTTAGAACCTTTTAGATTCCTTTAGAACCATTGCTCGACTGCAGCTAATCCCTGGTTTAGCGCTCTGCAAAGTACATAACCGCTGTTCCCCACTGTCACTAATGCCACATCTTCAGAAAACGCAACTAATTATGTTCCACTTGGCAGCTTTATGAGAAAGTCATCATGGAAGACATTCCACAGAGTCAGGCCAAAAATCGACCCCTGCGCTACCCCACGAGCAAGTGTTACTAAATGTTCTTACAGAACCTCAGTATATACCAGCGCTTTGTCTTTCAGATAGCTTACCATCATCCTGATTATGTAAGCAGTCATGTTTCTTCTCCTAATTGGTGTTAGCAAATGCTTCCAGCTTACCCAATAAAATGCGTTATACACGTCCACTGTTACCAGTTCACATTACATTCGAGTTCGCCGCGTACCCTTTACAGCCTTCTGTCTTGCTTCTTGTACCTTGCTAATAGCGTAGATAGTTGATCTCTCCTCCCTAAATCCGTAATAGTTATTTTCAAGAGGGTACTTCTCTATTGGTTTAGCTATACTGCTCAAAATGAACCGTTTTAACAGTGTAGGCATTGTCTTGATGAGACAAATAGGTCTAGAGTCTCTAGGGTCATGGCCTAATTTACTCGTTTTGGGAACAACAATCAACAGCGCCCGTTTCCTGGTTTTGGGAAACTCTCCTTACTCCATACTTTCATTAAAAACCTCCAACCGCTTATTTAGATACTTCTCAATAAGGACTCTGAGGATATCGTTAGGTATACCGTCGGGGTCCCAGAGCATTGCCCGATCCTGGCCTGCGTCTAGCTAATTCTAGCTCCTGCTGAGAAAACGGGGGTATTATGCCTCCGTTCTCCTCAACGTAGCTATCCGCTTCCGGAAGTTCTTCCCCAGTTGGGAACAGCGTCTCCAATATTGTCTTCATGTCCCTGTTGCATTTTGGTTCCGACTTGATACTGAGTTTTCTCATGACGATACGATATGGCAACTCCCATGGATCTACTTCTAGGAGTTTTTACCAAGAGGCCTTTTCCTTCTTCCCACTTTAATGAAGCAAATACGGTCCATGAATTTAATAAACACACTTCAAATAAAGCGAATCTTATAAAGCGAAGATTTTAAAGCACTCTATTAATTAACAAATAATTGATTACACCCATATTAAAGGGGGTTTATGAGCTCTGCCAAATAATAAAACAGATACTTGTTAACATTTATTTATATCTTAATTCAATTAGTCAGATATAAATGTAAAACTATTACGGTCCATCAAATATAACAAAGTAAAACACTTTGTTTATGCCTTGGCATGATTTAAGATTTTATTTAAGTGCAACATTTTAAATATGTTTAAATTGTCCCAGTTAAATAAATTTATGAAACACATTTCGATACATATAATCTATACAAAATAAAATTATTCGCTTTTGTTAAATTCTTTGTTAAACACAAAAAGTCAAATGAAACATTTAGCGATAATTCACTTAGGAAAAAATTCATATCTGTATATAGCCAATAACTCAAAATATGGCATCTTAGTATATGCAAACTCACATACAATCAACGTTTAAATGGGAAATTTTAAGAATTGGTTGTCGGGGCATTCATAGCATAATGATTGAGTCTCGGATGCAATGAGACCTTACGATGCAATGAGACCTCATGCCTATATTTGGAATAAAAAGAGGTGTTGATAACAGCTATAACCTATGATAGAGACACGTGTCCACCTTGCCCCTAATTTTACAACTAATTCTTACAATACTCTTTTCATTACAATTTTCGAAATTAACACCTACTTACTTAATTAACTTAGGACTTTTCAATAAGATTTATAATTAGTTAGCTTTATAGTAGATGAAAATTTGTTACATTAATTATAATTATTTATTCAGAGTAAAAATTTTTTAGCTGTCACAAGAAAAATGGATGAAATAAATACGCGTACTCGAATGAAATATACTTTTAAACTGCACTGACCAACTTTTAATAAAATTCTGTCTAAATTCTGAGCCAGAGTTTGACTTTTTATATTGTCGGTTTACTGTGTCCTTACTGTGACCTCGCTTCTAGCAAAAGTTTGTTGTTTCTCACTTCTGGGTATTAAAAAACCTATTTAAAATAATTTCACTAAAATAATTTTCTCTACTATCTTTTTTTTAGTGCATGGACGCAAAACTTAAAACTGACTTTCTGTCCCCTTTTTCTACTAATTTCTTTTTCGTGGCGTTAAACTTGTTCCGTATAGTGATAGTGATGAAATTATTATGCGTGTGTCTAATCTTTCAGGTAGATAGATTTTCCTTAGATTATCTATTTGAAATATTTAGAGATCTTCACATTTGAATCCCAAGAGTTAAATACGTCTAATATCTTTTGACGTTACATTATGATCACTCCAAATAACCTCCACACCTCCTATAAAAGGAAAACGTTTGACTGAAAAATATTACCCGGAAATAAAAATTAAAAAGGTGACGGGAGCTTTTCAAGCAAAAATACTAAATTTAAGGCCCAGTACCTCTGAACCTGATGATGATGATGATGATGACCTGTGAACCTGACAATGTAAAACTATAGCAATGAAATTATTGACTAATTGAAAGAAAAGTTGAATGATACTACAGTAAAAAGTGTTAGAATGGAGATTTTCACTACACTTCCCAAAACCCGGAAAATTGAAATTGAATTTTTTGAAATTGAAATTGAAATTTTTCTGCTAGAAAGGCAAAAAAATAGTTAAATGAAAATGGTGTAATGTCATGTCCAAACTCAAAGCATGGGAGAACATTGGATCCTTCAATTGCAGAGCTAATCAAAAAATTTTATGAAAATGATGAAATTAGTCGTCAAATACCTGGCATAATAGAATTTGTATTAGTAGGAAATGATAGCAAAAGCATGGTAGCAAAGAATAAGAAATGATAGCAAAGAGTTCAAATGCATTTAATTCTTATGTATTATTTAAGGCTATCCTGATCAGAGAATTGGATTTTCTAAATTTTGTGAGCTTCAACCTAAGTATTCTGTTCTTCTTGGATCCAGTGGGACACAATCTGTGTAAGTTCCCACAGTACATCAGAATGAATATTGGAGTATAAATGCCTTCCCAACATTAAAATGTTTGTTCAATCAAGATTGAACTGGGTATCCCATGATAGAAGAGGAAAAGAAAATTGAAAAGAATATATTTAATTCATTTTCCATTAATAAATTTAAAATAATATATAGCAATTTAGGTGGTTATAGATATTTCGTTAATTAAAACAAAACATACGTGGAAAAATAGTATCAGGTGTCATTAGCTTGTATATTAATTATATTGTCGTGACCGCTGTTGTCAAATTTCAATAACAATAATATTAAAAACATTATATTTTACAATTTACGATGTGTTGATATTACAATTATTTCAAGATGAAAAAGCATACGTATTCAATGAACTCTTTACAAATAGAAATTTATTGTGCCCCAAATTGTTTAGAATTATCTTCTAAACTTTAAACTATTTTTTGTTTTTAATGTTTACGTGATATGTATTAATAATTTTTCTTTATAATTGTTGAGTTTTTAAATTATATTTGAGTATTATAGTAAACGTAGTTTTTGTATAATTTAACTTCGTCACAGCTATATTTCCCCACGAGCTTAATAAACTTGTAAAAAAGAAGTCTCGCACACGTATTTTTATATATTAAAGTAGCGGACCCGGCAAATGTTGTTTTGTCACCCAGTGGTCAACAACTTGGTTTACTTGCTGCGATCAGCGGTCCTCATATTTGCCGTGGTCCTCCTATTTACCTACGACACAGACACCTTCTCTGGACATGACCTAATTGACGCGCCTTTGCCGCGGCTAGTAACGTGGCCTAATTGCCGCGGCTTATTCACGGTCAGCGACATGGTCCAAATGCCGCTGACTTGCCGCGGCCAGCGATTTGATCTAATTGCCGCGGCTTCGCGGGATCCAGCTACATGATCTAACTGTCGCGACTTGAGCGCTGCCAGCGACATGCCTAATTGCCGCGGATTTGCCGCGACCAGCGACATACCCTGATCGCCACGGCCAGATCTGCCATTGCTATGGGCTGCGGCCGCGAGCTTCTGCGCCATTTAGTGGTGAGTTACAACAAAGTGGATAGCATAAAAATATTCTTTGTACTCAAATACCTATGTACATAAATTTTCATGGCGATAGGTTGAACGGTGTAGAAGTTGATGTACTGAAGCGCCATCTAGTGGCGAGTCACTACAATGTGGATAGCATAAAAACCTTCTCCCTATATGTGAGTGCATATATTAATATTATGTGCCAAATTTCCAAATAATGCCAAATACAAAATACATATATGTGCCAAATTTCATGATGATCAGTCAAAGGTGTCGAAGTCTATTAATCTCTAACATATTTACATATA
>WYDF02102528.1:0-10589 GCA_009867245.2 Adranes taylori
AGATGTAATATCTTCTACACCTCTGGTAAGACTTTAATTGCTGCATCCTCGAGATACAATCCTCTGCTGGAGATTGCTTTAGGTTCAAAGTTTCTCTAATATATTACACCTCTTCTTTTTCGAATATTCTGGTTAGCTGGAGTGGAATGTATGGATCGTAGCCATGCTGTATTCCACTTGTTTTATTATGCTATCGTTCGCGGTTTTAAAATTTTTATATTGGTTTTCGAGATTCTGCGCCATGAGGTTTGCTTTCTTCTTGTCGTGATACACCATTCTTTATCGGTTATCAGTGGGATATTTAATCTTTTCTCTTTTCTAATATTTCACAGGAGTTTCTAGAATTGAATTTCCTTATTATCACATACTTTATCAATCTGTTCTTCCCATTCTTTCTTCCTTTACAGCTCCATCATCTCGTCTACTTATTTTTGAAGTGTTTTTAGTTTTGTTTTGTCGCGCGTAGTTTTATTTCTTTTTGATTTTCCTGATTTAGTTAAATTGAGTTTATTTTCTCTGTTGATGATAATTTTAGTGTGGTTGAAATTTCGTTCCTGAATGGTTGTAGTTATATGATCTATGGCTGTACCTATTTCTTTTGTGGATTTGATTTCATTTATGGTTGAGTATTCATTCATTTTTTATCAAACTTTAGCAAGTTTGATTGGTATTGTTTAGAATTCTTGCATTGTTTTCCTGATGATTTTGTTTCCGCTACGATCTGCATTGTCGATCTGCATTTTTTGCGTTATGAACAAATCAATAATTTCACCCTTACCAGTCGGTGACATTGAAGTTGGTAGGTTTGGATTATGTATCTCAATATTTCAGTATGTTTTAACGAATTTGAGTATTCCTTTCCCTAACTTATTATTCGTATGGCAGCTATTCATATGCTCTGCTCTTTGCAGTCCAATCTCCTCCTACAATAATTGGCCCATTTTGGAAATGTTGAAACACATCGTTTTCTGTTATTACAGTTGTGGACTTGCGATATATGGCTACTAAGGTTGTTACTTTTCCTCCTGTGTTGGTTTCTATTCTTACTGCGTCTATATTTGTATTGTTCAATCCAATTTTTCTAGCGTTGTACATGTTTTTTCTTATTATTATAGCGACCCTTCCGCCTCGTGAACTGTTTCGATCTTGACTAAATATACTGTGACCTGCGATGCTTAGTCGGTCGCCCAATTGCGTTTCTGAGAGAAGACTGCCGCTATATCTTCTTCCTGTAGGAATTATTTTAATTCAAGTTGTTTGCCAATAATTCGGTTGGCGTTCCACATGCATATTTTTTAGGCTTTATATTCCATTTCTTAAGTTCTCCTTAATTGCCTAAGGTAAGATTTCCTTGAGTATTGCCATAACTTCATTTCTGCTGCTTGTATCCCTGCGCCCTTGTATTGTTTGAGCATAACTTTTGCCTTCTATCCTCTGTGAGTTTATTATTTATTTTCTCTTGCGCTCATTTTATGTTTCTGGTTTTTGAGCATATTTGTGCCATTGATTGGTGTTCTTATGCACAATTGTGGCATTTAGGCTTGTTTTCTTTGTTTAGACAGTTGAGTCCCGCATGTTCTTATGCGCATCAGAAACATATTTGCTTAACTGGCAAATGAAACATTGCTGGTACCTAGTAGTTATTCGCTTAGGTACTGTTTTTACCTTTACTGAGAGGATGTCTTCTATTTGGAATAATTCGTTTGCTTTTTCTGATTTTTCAGCTAAATATAAATGTACTTGATAAATATAAATGTACTTGATAAGCGCTGGGAGTGCTCGTGTGCTGTTCTTCATGCTTTTAACTTCTCGGAAGTCAAACCCTTTGGTTTTTAAATCTTCAGAGACTTCTTCTTCAGTAATGTCTTCTGGTATACCTCTTAATACTACTTTTAGTCCTTTGTCTTTATTTAGTTGGTACGTATGGTATTTACACACCGTTCGGTTTAGTAGTTTGATTGAGGTTTTCCGACGAGTTTTTGAAGATTTTGATACCTTCCTGAAATGAAAAGACCTCTATTCTTATTTTATTAATTGTGCATCCTTCTTTAACAAAATGTGTACCTAGATTCATCTCTGAGGACCACTGGTGGTTGTTTTTTAATTCTTGGTAGTGGTTTTTTAATTCTTTTACTGTTTTATCCGTGTATTGTTTCACTTTTTACCATTTTTTCCTTTGCGATTGTATGGGGAGGATTATTTCTCTATCATTCCCAACTTCTTCTGTGGTTTGGGTGTGTATTCTATTTCGTATTTCAACCGTCGGTGCAGCATTGAAGTATCTGATATTGTAGACGATGAATTTTTAGAATCATCTCCAGTTTCTGAAGACGTCCTATTACTATGTTTTAATTTTTGTGACTTGTCTGATCCTTTCTGGGATTTTACTCCTCGTTTTTGAGAAATTTGCTCATCATTTCCTTCATTTTCTTGTGGTTCAATGGGTATGCCCTGTTTCTGAGTGATTAGCAGTGCATATCTGTTTTGGAGGCTTGTGTTATCCTCTTTTTATTTTTCTGCAGCCTTTTTGCATATTTTTAGCTCTCTTGCTGGCTTCCTCATCACAGCTTCGAATGATTTTCTTTGTAGTTCCATCCTTTCCTCGATGAGGCGAACCCTTGTGAATCCCATGTTGGACACTTAGACTTTATCTGTCACTATTCAAGTGTCCATTAGCTATGCACTCACTACATCAACCCTCAGTGACCCTCACTAGATCAATGTTAATGCACTCTATTTTACATAGCACTTTATGTTACTCACGATTTCACGCACTGCACTACCATCATAAACAAAATGCTATTTTTACAAAAAAAATTGCAGTATGGTCTTTAGAAGTCTTATTCACTCTCTAATTACTGAATAATAATAATAATAATTCAGTAATTAATTCTATTGTCACCTGTGCTGGTTACTTAACATTTATAGAGCGATACCTTTCGCATGAATTCATAATATGAGTTAAACGCAATAGAGGGCGCTTGATTACATCCTTTGGCGCTGGTCTATAGAAGCCGTTTGTTGTAAGGGTTGTTATTTAATCAAATAAGGGTGATAATAGAAAATTGTAGTCTGGAAATGTAATACTTTTCAGAGTACTTGCTGAAATAGGCGTAGTACCGTGAATAACTGGTTGAAAATTGAGGAACTGTTTCAAACAGTTGATTAACTATTCCGTCAAATGTGGCGGCGTGCAGACGACTTACTTAAGCGATTTGAATTGTTCAGACTGCGTTATTGTAGGAACCTGAGATATTGAGAAGTTGGGGTTTCTGTTATATTCCCCTTTTTGGAGAGGCACATCCAAAATTGCCGATGTTAAAATTCTAGCCGATGTTAAAATCCAATATGGCGATGCATCTTCCCTTACTAAAGGTGAGGAGATTGGATGTGATAACTGGCCTCTGTAAACTGGTGTTGTACAGGAGCCAAATTCTTGGCTCTACACTACACTCTACACTTAATCACACAAAGATAAAATGTCATTGTAAGTGTAAAATATTTGTGTAAGAATGGAGCAATATTTAAATTAAGCTTCTAGGCGTTAATTTGTTTTGAAGAATCCGTCCTAAATTCTTTTCATAATAAAACTCTAAGTTTAATATTTTAAAATATCTTCCACTGTTAATTGTAGAAGTGTATATTAGAACAGAAATCATTATTTAAGAGCAAGAAAATAATTTGATATGTAATCCAAAAAATTGGAATTTATACAAATCTATTTTAGTATAAATTTTATACAAACATCTCTAATCTAATTCTTCACGGGTTTGACTACTCCCTGACCAAACCAACATTTCGAAAACTATAAGTAGAATCCTCTTTTTTTACGCGCGCTGATGGTCTAGAACTGACCATGGACTTGACCGGCCATGACACTTCTCTTCAGAAATCTTTTCGCCTAGACCGAAACTAAACACGCAACCGAAAAACAAACGTGATTTGTTGTTTTAATTTTGTTTTTTCGGTGAAGACACACACATTCACACACACACACACACACACACACACACACATACATGCATATATATATATATATATATATATATATATATATTTATATATATGTGCATACACATATATTGATTCTTTTACAAAATGTTTGACTCTACGAGTCTCAGTTGAAACTATTAACGAAACGACATAGTTAAGCTTCGTATAATTGTATGAGGCGTGTTCAATAAATTATCAGAATTCTGTAATTCTCATTACACTACAATTGAAGCAAAAAATTTTTTTAATTGGCAATACTGCCATTAATTGTTTGTATACCTCAGTGTTTTTCAACACGTGTGTTGAGGCGGATTTCCAGGTGTGTCGTAAGAAAAGTGAAGAAAATTCCTTTGTCAAATGATATAATTTCGACATTTCATCCAAAAGATGATATTGGCGACTACTTCAATGAATCTGAGGAAAGACTGTAGACACTTCAAGTTGATGAGTCTACATACATTAGTGGTAAAGCTCAGTTTTTTGTATTCATTCGCTTCATCAAAGACGGAAAATTTTTGAACGAATTCTTGTTCTGCAAAAGGAAGTTTGCTAGACACAACAAAAGGTGAGATATTTACAAGATGAAGAACAATTTGCTTGTCAACCGGAGTTGGGAAAACTGCTTTGACATTTGCAGCAATGTATGTCCTTCAATGCAAGGAAAGAACAAAGGTCTTCTAACGCTTGATCGCTAACAAAATTCCAATATTGTCCGTCCACTGCATGATTCATAGAGAAAATCTCGCATCCAAACCATTGCCGAAGAATGTGCATTCTATCATGACTCATTGTTCAAGTAGTGAACTTCATCAAGTATCGACCCTTTGCGATTCCAGTCACGACATTTTGTATAGCTTTGTGAAGAAGTGGCCTTTGATTACAATCGCTTATTTCATCGTACGGAAGTTCACAGGCTGTTAAAGAAATACGTACTTAACAGACTTGTACACCTCAAAATAGAAGTGAAAAATCTATTCTACTTCAAAGTTGAAATAGAATCAATTTCTTTCCTTGAGACAGAGAATCAAGGTTTTAGATTCTAATTCCATGACAAAATTTGATGTTTGAAGGTTCAGTTTCACTTTGATTTATTCGATAAGCTGAATTCACTGAACTTGAATCTTCAAAGACCATCCGAGAACATCATCACATCTTCATCGAAGTTGAAGTTATTTAATGAGAAACTGTCCTTGTGGAAAAGCAAAATATCGAAGGGAATACTTGACTGCTTATCAACTCTTAACAGCTCGCAAGATAAGAAGAAAATTCGTACTGATATTTTGAACACCATCAGAGGACTTTAATCATCTCTTCAACATTATTTTCAATCGGTTAATATCGACGGATTTGCTTGGGTGATCAATCCGTTTGCGATCAGTGTAGAAGTAAATTTGACGAACAAATAGGAGGAGGAGCTGATTGAATTACGAACTGACAAATTCTATCAAACAATGTTTACGAACAGGACTTTGGAAAAATTCTGGCTTGCAATTATGAAAGTTTATCTTTAATCAGTTTGAAAGCAGTTAAAACTCTGTTGCCATTTTCGTCTTTTTGGTTCTGTATATTTAACTGAAATCAAGTCCAAGAAACGGGAATGACTCCTCAGAATTTATTTTAAGTTGCGGGTTTTCTTGTCAACTATGGAATATGCTGAGTTTTCTTAAACAAGTCCATCCATCAAATGGAAGTATATGTACAAAATGAATTTTTAAAAATAGGCAATTTAGAAAACAAAGAATGAAACAATGAAAAAGCAGCTACATATTTAAGATGTATATTCGGCTATAGATTAGATTGGACGACGCACATATAAAACAGAAAAAACATCGCTCAGGAAACAGTAAATAAATTATGCTCCATACTTTCAGGCTTTTGAAGAATAAAGGAGGAAGGGAAAAACGGACGGTAAAAAGGTCGTCGAAAAAATACGAAAGAGGTGAGAAAAGAGATCACTTTTCTCACCGTTGAGAAAGGACAAGCAAGAAACAGATGCCGGACTGAAATGAGAGAAGAATAAAGAATAAATGAAGGTAATAAAAACTATGAGATCAGAAAAAGAGACGTGGAAACATATAAAGGAAAAGAGGGTGAATGTAGAAGAAGAGACAATTAAGTTGGAAAAAAATAGAAAGGAACCATGGAAGAAGTAAGGGAAATTGTGTCCAAAGAGGAAGAAGAAGTGTTGATAGAACAGGTTGGAGAGGACGAAGTATAAGAAGGGATCTGGAGGGCAATTGAGGGAGGCGCAACTAGTCGCGTTGGAGTACCTCTAGGTGTGTGGGGCAGTTTAAATGAAGAAGTAGTAAATACATTAACAAGAGGAATGCGGTGTTAAAGGGAAGAAGAAGAGAGACCGAAAGGATCGAGAGAAGGAGGTATACTACCAAAATGGTGGTTAAAAAAGCCCAAGTGGCAGTAGAGAGGTTAAGGAATGTATTGGGACTGAAGTTTGGCGATTCGATGGGTGTGAGATTAATGATCTCAATGCATGTGTAAGGAGTATTATGATGTATGGAGCAGAGGTGTGAGCTGTGAAAGAATGGGAACTAAGTATTTAAAAACGATTCTGGGTGTGGTAAGATCGACTTCAAATAAAATTGTGTTATAAGAACTAGAGGAGGCAAAATATGGGTGAATGGAGTTAAAAAGTTAGTAAAATATGACAGAAAAGTTATGACTGAACAAAAAGATAGAGTGGTTAAAAGGGTGTAGGTAAATGCAAGTAAAGGATTGGAGAAGGATGAATGATAGGAGGAGGATTTACGAGAGATGTTGCTGGTCAATGAATGGAAAAGAAAGATAATGGATGTGGTGGATTCTAAAAGGGAGATAGAGGAAATTGTATACGGAAATACAAGAGAAGTATGTGAGAATTATGGAAAGCAGGTATAACAGGAGGTATACGGAATTGATGGTCGAAGGAGATTTTCCAGGATATTTAAAATCACAGATGAGCATTGCGGAGAAAAGGATGATTGCTGGGTTTAGGTGCGCAAATGAGGAGAGAGTGAACAGATACTGGATGAATACTGGATGAAGTTGTAGAGCATGTGGAAGTAAGGATGAAAAATAGAAACAATGGGTAAATGATTGTAATGGATTGGGAGTAGTCGAAGAAGGAAGAATAAAGTTGAACAACTGAAGGGTGTCATGGGTCAGGAAAGTTACGGGTTGAGGATAATGGAAGGAGGCAAAATTCCGTTCTGGTTTCCTTGAAATGTGTTGGTTTGTTGTATTGTTGCGGTAATTATTTCTAAATATCGAAGCGTTTAGAGACAGTGACGTTTTAATTTACAGTATGAAATTCACAATTTTTTTACAAAAACAATTGTAACTTGAGAACCACTAAGCAGATTACTTTGATACTTTTACCATTGGTAGAGGATAGCCAAGAGTTTTAAATAAAATTAAAATATATCCGGTATTCCATTTAAAAAAAGTAAACTTTTTCATGTAACACTTTTTTGAAACACCCTGTATACCTGAAAATATTTTTAAGAGATGCTCATTTGGTAGCATAACACTTTCCCAAAATTTCAAATTGTTACCAATCATACACACCAAGTTATTGGAAACGGACCTACTATTGCCCCATCCTGTATACAAAATTATATAATAATTAAATGGAAACACTAAAATGCATGGAAAAATTAAGACTTGAAAAAATGACTTTAGGGCAAAAAAAATATATAAAATGCAGGGTTACAAATGTTAAAGCTGTAAATGGGGAAAATGCGGTATATGTTTAAATGCGGAACCTGAAGAAAGTTTCATTTTTTGACCAAGTCAAAAAATAAGATGCATGAATTCAGATTAAACTATTAATGTTGAAAATCTCTGAATTCAAGGTTATCAATAGAATCTGCTTAAAACTTTGAGAAATTATACAATTTGCTGATTTATCAAAAAATACTCGCTCTTCCTTATTCTTTATTATTTGCTATTTTCTCTATTGTCCTTCGTCCTAGCTATCTTCAACCCTCTCTCCTTCCCCTTCTTATTTTCCTTTTACCATTTTTTACTTAATTAAATTCTAATTCCTTTCATTATTTCTAAACCCTTTCCCTCCTTTCCCAAATTTACGATTCAGTATTCCCATGACTCCGTTTATTTTTCACTCCACTCTATTCCTTCACATTCTATTATCCTTGATGCAATGGATAATAGAATGTGAAGGAATAGAGTGGAGTGAAAAATAAAAGGAGTCATGGGAATACTGAATCGTAAATTTTTCCTTATTCCTTTTCACATATCCCGCACATTCTTTCTTGCCCATGCATCCAAAACTTATTTCCATACTCCTCATTCCCACATTTGAAACTTGGAATCATTCTTTTATGCCCCATGCTCAATCCTTAGCCATTCCCTAATACTTAGCCTAATACTAAATATTTAGCCATTCCCTCCTTTTCCCTAATTCACATATACTTACTATTATATCTACTTTCACTTTCTCTTCCATCCCTCTCTTGAACTCATTCACAACTTCACTACTTCTCATCATCTTCTCAAACCATCTATCCGACGATATCAACTCTTCATATTAACATTTATTTTAACCTAATTCATTTATTCTCACTTATATCACTTTCTCGTTTCTTCATTCCTTCCATGTATACTTCCTTAACTACCTTTATGGAAGTATACATGGCAGTACACATCTTTTATACTTAGTATTGAAAGAACTCCAAATATTAGAACCATATTCAGTGGATGTGAAGCAGACTGGTCAAGATCAAAAGTCAGGCAAATCAAATAGAAACAGTGAAAGTTGTTGCTCTGCTGGAACTAGCAGTATAGAGAAGAGAAAAACTTATTCATTGATTTAAAATCGCATCCAAATGAAGATGTACTGGAAAACAAAACGCAATAAGTTGAACCAGATCAATAAATTTTGGTTTCATCGGAAGTGTTTTACTAAACTTTGAATAAGAAATTGCTATTTAATTGTAATTTTCCATCGATGAAACAGAGAGGAAAAAACAAACACAAAGAAATGTACGATTTTTATCTGTTTGGGCCATATAAGCATTCAGTACAATGCATATGGTGTTTCTAAAATTCCGGTATTGACAGCAAATATATATTTTGTAAAATGTTATTTATTGATATGGGCCGATGGAAAAGGAAGCAATTTCCATCCCTTATTGAGGATAGATTCGACTACACGATGCTTAACATGTGGATGCTTAACATTAACTTGGTACAAGATGATATGGCTCTTATTGCGCGGCCTCTTTGCAGCGAAGTCATTTGAGACAGATAGTCAAGTTGAGACCAGTGAATGCGGTCAAGTTGAGACAGTTGAAATCCGCCCCTATTGCCGTTTATCATCGTTATCCCTTCAATAACAAATGCCATTGGAGATGACTTCCCAGTAGAGGATTTTGCTCCTGTTCCACCACACATTCCATTTTACCTACTTACAGTGGACACTACTCGATATTTCTTTTGTGAAACACTTGGAGGAATGCAAAGCATCTTTCATTGTTGTTTCCGAACGGAAGCCACAACTCATCCCCAGCGACGAGATTACTTAGGAACAAAGTTTGTTCGTTTCGCTGCAGAAAATCCGGTGAAAATTTCGACGATTCTATTTTGTTCGATCGTTCTACGTTCGATTTTGTTTTCGGCGGAAAGTTGGTGAGAGACCTATGCTATGAGATTTTTGAGTTTTTCCGTACATTCTCGTTATCACACTTTCCCCGGCTGCAAAAAGTATCTGGTCGTCAAAATTTGATGGTTGACCTCTTATTTCTTTAATTGGGAGGTTTGTACCGCCCGATTTGACCTTATTTGGCTTTTGCTAATTGCTCTTCGCCAAAAACTTCGTTGAGATTGCAAAATGACTCTACTGCGTTCTAACTTTTCTTGAAATGGTACAGCATAATTGGATATATTGGATACTTATCGAGAATATATTGAAGTGGATATATTCTCGATAAGCATTTATAATGTGTATATACAAACAAATGAGAGAAACTTCAATAAGTCGGTAAAAAACCTCAATAATTATGCACCGGCCCAAATCACATTAAACAGTTGGAATAGTAATTCAATGCATCTGTATTCATTTTAGCGACGTCCCTGTATTTCAAAAAATTAAAATCTCTTTCATAAAGCAGTGCAACAATATATATATATATGTTCGAGAAATATCATTAGTATTTGTATAATGAAAACATTTTAAAATTGCTTTTGTTAAAAATATAGTCTTTTTTAATAGCCACCCATCTATACGAAATGATTGTGTCTAATTGGCAATATACCCTTGAAGATCGACTTGACCGGCCATGACACTTACTTTATTCTTCGCTGAACCTAATGTCTCAAAAAGAATATACCTTAAAGCGAAACACAAAAATAGTAGTGATTTGTTGTTCTAATTTATTGTCCAACTAATATACCTATAGAGACGTCTGCGAAAACAAAACGCAAAAAAATTTTTTTAGACGGCGAGACGGCATAAAAATAAAAGTTTGAAATTATTCGTTTCTTAAATATTTCGTAACTTCTTTTTTGTTGCATAAGCCGAAGATAGCTGTAATAGAAAACAATAATTTAAATATTTCATTAATTATTTTGTTTATAAT
>WYDF02102539.1:0-10588 GCA_009867245.2 Adranes taylori
CCTCTGACCGGGGGCCCCTTCCGGCTGGGGGCCCGTGGCATTTTGCCGACTTGCCACCCTGTAGTTACGCCACTGGCGATAGATTAGTCAAGAAAGTATATTTGAAAGGATTAAGTGAAGTAAGAATAGGAGTGTGTAGAATAGAAGGAATAGGAGGAAGGCAAGAATATTGATAACAAGGTAGAAGGATGTGGAGAAGCAAGAAACGGATAAAAGAGAAATGAATAGCAGATATATCTGGATAAGAGTGGAAGCAAGAACGCCAGAGTATTTGATATCTGGAAAGGCTCTGTAGAATATGTGGTAAAGAAAATAAAAAATGGGATCGCTGGGTGAAAGTTTAATTGTGAGATTCATTTAATTGATGTAGTAATAGTCTGGGAAATATGTAAAATACATTATAATATATTAAAGATTATAATTAAAGTATCCGCAGGCCTCTCGCTATGATGACCCTCAGCATAAGGCCACAAAAGAAGCCACAGGTGGTGCCATGTATTTGCGCTATTTAAGTGTTTTGATATATCATTTTTATTGCATACTTGAAGAGTTTTGAAGTTATTTTGTGTACTAACATCATAATTGCTGTCTAAGATGTGTTTAACAAATTGACTTTTTCCATTGTTAAGCCTGATAGAGTTGAAATGCTCTAACGTCCTAACTTTGAAATTTCTTAAAGTTAAACCCACATAAAAATAGTTACAGGTATTGCAATTGAGTCGATAAATGTCACAATGATCCATTAAAGCAGTTTTGACTTTTTTGTTTTTGATTCTGTTCAGGTCATTGGAGGTGTGAAATGCTATTTTGATATTATGTTTTTTAAAAGCTTTAGTGAATTTATTGCAATGGTTGTTTAGATCAGTTACAGGAAAATATGATTTAGGTTCATTATTTGAGGAAATATAGCTATGGGTTAAATTGGTGTCCAGCTTATTAAATTTATCTAGGAATAATTTGAGAATAGTATTATCTTTGAAACCATTTTTTGACGCTATCCCTCTAATGGTGTTAACCTCAGTGATGAAAATATCTTGATGTGGTGGTATTATCATTGCTCTATGCACAAGCGATCTGTAGCCTACCAATTTGTGTGAGAAAGGAAGGAGTTATGTATCATTGTATCACAATGCTTCAGATAAATTTGAAATGATAAATCATGTACTATCATTATATCTAAGAAAGGAATCTTATTATTATGAGCCAATTCATAAGTAAAGACAATATTATCATGAAAGGAATTAGAGTATGAATTAAGCAATGGTGTATCAACAGACCCATCAAATATGATCAAAATGTCATCGATATACCTGGTGTAGAATTTGATTTTAGAAATTAAATAATTAATATCAGAAGTTAATATCTTATTTTCTAAGTTACGCATAAAAAACTCAGCAAGAACTGGGCTCAAACCACTATCCATTGGAAGCCCTGAAATCTCTCTTCTAATGACATTGTTAAATATGAAGAAATCCTGTTTATGACAAAGTTTTAACAAGTCTATTAAAAACAGTTGAGGTTCGAGAACTAACTATCAACGAGTATACCTGATACAATGTTAATGACCTCAGATCTCGGAACTCATGGAAAAAGACTTGATACATCAAACGAAAACATTTTGTAATTGGGTATTCGAAGTTTTTAAAATCATTAACCACATGTTCTGAGTTTATCAATGAGTGGTTATTGTGCTCTAAAAACGGTTTTATTTTTTATTTAACTTATCTGTCCACGGAAGGACGTGGAAAATTTATAGGAATAAATTTTATAATTCTCTATTTTGCATTGTATAGGATTTAGTTTATGTATTTAAGTTATTATTATATTTTTTGGGTTAATTGATTGTTTGAGACATAATAGCTCTCCTTAGTTTTCTTAATTTTCAGTGAAAATTATTACGAACAAGAAAAATAGATAAGTTAATACCTTGTAAATAATAATTAACCATATTAGCGAAATGTGTATCTTAAACCAAAACAAAACCAAGTCGTTTTGTTTCATTTCGCGTAAGAATTCGTTTCGTTTGCACAATCATATTTAAAAACTATTGTCGTTGAACTAGTAAAAACGACCTTGCTATAGGAAGTAGGTATTTACTACGAAATTTGTATTTTACTCATTTCATTTCTCACGTAATATTTTTAATTAGTTGATATTATGAACGAGGTTTTGAGGGTTTGGCTTTGAACGATGAATCAATGCGCTACGCAGGAAAGTTCATCTGTATTTTCTTTGATTCTTATTTTGAAATTTGTCACGTTTTTTATTTATTACTATGATGTATATACTCAATTGTTGCAATTAAAGTTGTTAAAGGTGTTGTGTGAATTATTTTCCACGAACTAGGTATTTCTTGCCACCAGACGGATGCTTTATTTCAATAAACATTATGTCACATATCATAATTAAATAAATTAAGTTAATAACAAATTATAGCAATATCGAGGATTTACTTTAGAAAAAAAGGGCTAGAAACCTCAATATCTACAGCGGCCAAGTTGAGACAAGTCGCCTATCGTCGGTACTTAGGCACGGGCTTCCATTATTCATACTTGTTCATATCTAAACAACCATTGCAATAGATTCATTAAAGTTTTTAAAAACCATAATATCAAAATAGCCTTTCACACCTCCAATGATCTGAACAGAAACAATAAAGACAAAACTCCTTTAATGGAATCATTGTGGTATTTATCGACTCAATTGCAACACCTGTGACTCTTTTTATGTGGGTTTAACTTTAAGAAATTTCAAAGTTAGGACGTCAGAGCATTTCAACTCTATCAGGCTTAACAATGGAAAAAGTCAATTTGCTAAACACATCTTAGACCGCAATCATGATTTTAGTAGACAAAATAATTTCAAGTGTCTCTGGTTTCCTTCGTGCTTCATTGTTATAAGGGTTATTCGTGACATTCCTTATCTGGTATTTTATTTGCTCAAATTTTTTCACGCAGTAAATTTTTTTTTTAACTGATGGCACTATGCGATTGTTCGATTACCTCTGGATTCACCTCTCATTATTTTTAGTTCATTTAGGGAATTTAGTTTATGCGTGCGACCTTGTCAAATTGGTTACTATCTGTCTGATATTTGAAACAGGATTATCTTTTGTGAAAGGAATTTGATTTGAGCAAATCAATAACTTAAATTTGCAAATTAATATAAATTTCATCAAATGTTTCCATAGTTTAATTTAACCATAGAAGGGCATCACTCTCTTTAGCTATTTCCGTAAACAACGTCTACAGAACGTTTCGGTACGGCATCAATCATGGCGTACAGAAATTGTAAGATGAAAAACTAAAAATTTTCTTAAATATCTTAGTATCTTTTGCTACTAAAATTATTGTAGAAATGTACATATTAAATTATTAAATTTTATAATTAAGAATTTATCAAAAACGAAATGTAAGACATTAATTTTGTAATAGTGGCATTAAAGACATGCTGAAGGGATTATTTATTTGCTTTAATTTATATAGTGCTATTAACTTAGCTATTTATTCAATTCTTCTGAAGAAGGGTAATTGCTGCTCCGAAACATGTCAAGTTTAAACATTCAGTCCTCGTAGCTGTGTAAACTGTCACTATTCACCGGCTGGAGGCTTTGGTTTATTAAATGTGTGAAATATATGGAGTTTTTGGAAAACTTAGGTTTACTTCATTGAAATGAGATCTTTGAAATACTCAAAACTGAAACGTACAAATTTCAATAATTCCAGTCTGGAATTATTGAATTTCCAAATGCTCAAATTCGTTCTTTTACAATCTGTTACATTTTCATAAAAATGATACTTTCTGATAACATAACACAGAGCAAGCTTTGGTTAATCAACTCTTTCTCTCAAAATTTACAATTCACATAAATACCTTGATATTCCCCAATTGATATCCGAAGACCTCCATAATAATCAATTTTTAAGATTACAAAATTACCCCAAAATAATCAATATCCAAATTACAATCTAACCCCTGAGATGAAGATCCCTTTAAATCATAATATCTGTAATATACGTTATGGCCTTCTGGAATATAGAACTATATATTTCCTAAGCCAAAGCTACAGTACGTTAACATTTGTGTAAGCAGAGTCCAATAAATTACAATCTGATGCAGTAGTTCTTGATGCAGTAGTTCTTGATGCAGTAGTTCTTGATGAAGTAGTTCTTGATGAAGTAGTTCTGATGCAGTAGTTGAAGAACATTTCGGTTTTATTTTATGTTTTTATAAAAATTGTAAAGATTGAAAGAAACATTATGTAATCCAGATTGTATCACCCTGTAAAATGTTTCTATTGTACAAGAAAACCTTAAAGATTCTTTCGTCAAACTAACGACAAAATATACACAATAGATAACACGTCTATGCTACCTTTACTCGTATAAGGATATAAGACGTTAGTAAATGTAATATGTGTGTGACCTTCTTAAGAATGCATGAATGGAATGTGTATGCATGTTCCAGACTATATCAAGGAGGGGTGCTTTGACAAAAGTATTACTGCTTCGCTAATAATAAGAAGTATGTATAAGAATAAGAAGGGAATTCCCAGTTTATTTAATACAATGTATGCCCAAGTGGTGCCGAACGAGCAAGTGTATGCATGTGTGTGTGTGCATTGAAGTGTAGTACTATCGACCTGTTTTTATGCAAGGTTATGTTTTCTTTAAGATAATGTTCGCCAGACGGAACGGAAATGTAAGGTGTTCTTTAGATTACGGAATTCAAGTTAACAAGTTGTATTGTATATGCGTTTGATTAGGCGTTTTTTTTCGTTGAATTGCTTTCTATTGAAATAATAAAATTTTATGTTTACTGTAAAATATCATTTATTGTTTGTCACCTTGAGCAGGATCGTAGTGTCGTATTTATGTTTACAACATTGGTTTATACGAGGTATAATCAAATAATACGCGGAATTATTATTTTTCCCAAATAATCTTTATTTATTCCTCAATGTTAACATTGTCCTCTTCAGAGTAATCCCTATTGGACATAACACACTTCTTCTACAAAAGACAAATATAAAAAATTGTATTCGAGTTTAGAAAGAAAACATCTGGTTATCAAAATCTCCATAAACTTGTTAAAGGTTTACGAAAACCGTCGTATAAATGCATAGATATCAAAATAAATGAGATAACGAATATTTCTCTCCTAAACTAACAAGAAGAATATACATACATTTATAGTTTTATGGTTAAGTGTGTATAAGTGTTGCTAAATTTGCAACGAATTTATTAAAACAGATATTTAGAACAATCGCACGTGTTAGAAAAGTCAAACTTATTCCGAATAAAAACAACATTAATGTCTCTTATTTGTATCCATATATGGCTAGCCATCTCGCGAATCTGCATAGGTGTTTATATAATTTAACATCCCCTTTATGTACGCTTTGGTATCACCCGATGTTGGTCAAAATTCAAAATTGATTATTCAAAACACCGCATCAATTTTCTCGGGTAAATTATATTATTTTAAGTATGAAATGCTGATAATTAATTAATTTATTTAACTAGTCTCTATTCAATTAAAATACTGTTTCATATCGATATTCTTTCTTTGGAATTAATTAATTGATGATTATTATAAATTGATTTACTCATTTATGAATTAACAAAAAGAAATAAAAATAAATGTCCAATAAAAAAGATTCTTTATTTGTTTACGGCAACCGGAGGCCGTGACCGGTTACAAAATATGTTAAGAATGTTTATACATGTCTATAAATAATAATAATATGTTACAATAAATTATAATTACATCATCAAGCAATATCAAGTGCTTACACAAATGACATGATTCCTATGATTTAAAATAGGACAAAGTAATATTAAACATAACAGTAAAATATTAACCTTAATAATGTATAGGGATTACAGGAATAATTCTTTTCATGAGCTATTGAAAGCTTTAGCAGGATCGCCATGAAGTAACGTTCGGATTTATGCAGTTTGAGTAAAATAAAAGAATAAAAATGATTGAGTTTAATTTACATATTTACAATTGATTTTAATTTGAAATAAAATTATATGATTATATTTACATGTTATCAATTAATAATCATTGAAATTGAATAAATATTCAAAGATGAAGAAAAGGTACCTTAGGAATGGAAGAGAGGTGAAATTGTGTCGATATATAAGAGGGGAAGTAGAATGGACGTTGAAAGTTACAGGGGAGTTACCACTATGGGTGGGTTCTATAGAATGTTCGCGAGGATTATAAATAGGTGGTTGGAAGAAGAAGTGAAGAAAAAAGGTATTTTATCATACATTCAGAATGGATTTATTAAAGGTAGTTTAGTTTAGTGCGGATAGTTTAGTGACAATAAACTACGTCATGAACAGGGAGATACCTGATAGCTCCTATTTATAATTCTAGTATTAAAAAATCGGCAAGCTGAGGGGATTAAGATTGGAAACCAGGAGTCGGGTCTCTTACTTACGCGTATGACACCGTATGTATGGTGGCTTATAGGGAGGAAATGAAAGAAATGATAGAAGATATGGATAGAAGGGGTTTAGAAGTGATTGTTGACAAAACAAAAATTATGGTGTGTGAGAAGGGAGGGAGAGATTGCAGAAAAGATATATTCAAGTTTGGGGATAAGGGAATAGAGTGCGTGAAGAAGTTTAAATACTTAGGTTTTGTTTTATCTCAAAATGGTTCATACAAGGAACATATAGAAATGGTGTCCACGTAGGCAATGGGGGTGATTGAGAGAATAATGATGATTTGGGAGAGGAAATATGGGGTTTCAGTGGGAATGAGATTGAGAATAATGGATGTATGTGTAAAAAGAATAATGATGTATGGAGCTGAGATGTGGGCGGTGGAAGAATGGGAGAGAATGAAAAGAGTGCTACTTAGATGTATGAAAAGAATTTTGGATATAGATAGAAACACTAAGATCGAGATAGTTATTCAGCAGATAGGAAATTATGAGAGCTGGAAAATAATGGTGGGATTTGAGGAAAAAGTAATGACGGGGACAGAGAGGACGTTGGTGAAAGAAATATACATGGAAGGTATGATGAATCTAGGAAGGGACGAGGGTGAGAACGTATGTATTGAATGGAGAAAAAAATTGGAGGATTGGATGGTCGACGGTAGGTGGTATGAAAAAATAATTGGTAGTGGGGATATTGTGGGGGAATTTGCCGAAAGGATGCGGGATAGTGAGAAGAAAGAGAGGTATGGCAAAATTAGTGCAAGTAGGTATAATTGCAGGTATAGATGGATTACAGATGAGGAGGGGATGGCTAGATACTTGAACTCAGGGATGAGCATGGAGGAAAAAAGAATAATTGCTAGATTCAGTTGTGGAAGTTTTGAAAGGGGGAATAAGTACTGGATGTAAGAAGATGATAGAATGTGAGAGGATTGAATGAAGTGTGGATGAGATAGCTATAGGGGAACACTGGAAGGTTTGCTTGGGAAAGGAAGGAATAGGTATCGGGATCATGAAGAGGATAATTGCTGAGATTGCTAAATATAATTAAATGGTTGAGAAAGTTGAGAATACTGATATTAGTGTGATTAGGGAGTCAGGAAGTAGAATGGGGAGAAGTGTGGGGGAATTCAATAAATCATGGAGTAAAGGGGAGGGAGAACAGGACAATGAAGGATAGATAGGGGGATGTAACAGGATTTTACGGGGCTTGGCCTTCCCTGATTCCTGGATGTAATCAACATGAGCATTAATTCTAATTTATTTCTTTGTGTTATACAATTATTGTTAAATGTGTATAGACACTCTGTGAATTTTATGCCAAAAAAGGTGTTTTAATTTTAATAATTTAATTTAATATATAATAATTTTTATGGCTTTATCGTTAAATGACTGACAATCTTTTTGAGTATTTTATTGTTGATAAACTCCTGTATAAAATAAATGAAATGGATATTTGTATGGGAGCTGTTTCTTTCATAATTGAATTGTAAAAGTTTAGTTTACAATTGAATTATGAAAGAAACAGTTCCAATACAAATATATATTCCATTGATTTTACCAATAAAATATGGAGCAAGAATAAATTAATATTTTGTAAGAGTGATAATGCTGGGATTTTTTTGTTGGAACGAAGTATTAAGGGTTGCGATGATTGTTTTGCTTATTCGCTATCCCCGAAATAATATCGAGAGAGTCGGCGGTAGTGGTCTTCCTTGGTTACTGGATATAACCAATCTTTTCCTCGTGTCGGTGGAAGTGGCAGATATTCGGGCGCGGTCGGATTAAGTGGAGCATCACAAGAAGGTGTCGAAGGTTGTTGATTGTAGTATGATCTTGCTTCTTCTTGGTGAGCCTCCAATATCCTTTGTTCTCCAGTTATGTAATGTGTTTGCTCAGTTAAAACTTTGGCCTTGTGGTGAGGCCCCCTTTGTTGGGTACCTTCCATGATGAAAAGTAAAATGACAAAATTACAAACGAAAATAAAATAAAAAGAACAAAAAGAAGGTATCGTTAAATTACTGAGTATAATCAGAAGGAAATAAAATTAATGGCGGAAAGAATTTACTGAAAAAGTGACGATGTGATCGAAAGTCAAAAGGTATGGAGTAGACTGACTATTCTGCGCATTATGAAAGTGAAAAGTTTTTCTTCTACTTTATATTCATATAGTCAATTACTTTTAAGATTTAGACTTGTTGGTTTAAATTAAGCACAGTCGGTGCGAAAATTGCATCCACTTCACGATTGTAGTTGTAACAGGATTTTGGAGCTAACCACACCTAACTCCTGGTCGGCATGTAAATTAGCTAGGTTTAGTATTGGTTGTCTTTTTCTATTTACTTCATGCGTGTGTGGTAACGTTTCGTTTGTTTTTTAACCATTATTGCCCTATCTCCAAACCGACTTTCGGATCGACCAACATCTCTTGTTTATTATTTTTTTCTCGCTTGCGCTTATATCTGTCTTTAATGTATAAACTTTATCTTAATAACGAGGTCTCGCACTAAGGTCTCGCGAGGTCTCGCACTAATAGTCTTTGTAATTAACTAATGATGTTCATTTATTTAAGCTCAAATTAAAATATCGCAATAAAATAGATATTTATCAGCTGGAAACAGAAAACTTATTTATTCGTATACGAAACCTGGAGGTCTGGAGTTACTCTACTCACTCTACTGTACTTTCTCCAGTTTTATTTCCTCCATTTAGATTTATAGAAATTCGTAAAATTTTTCTCCTATAATTTCACTAAGTTAATCAATGATCAAGCTCGATTAGTTTTTTTTATAATATCTCAGTTTAATAAATCTTCCAACAAATCTCTTAGTTGTTCATTATTTTTAGAGATTATTTTACATTTCTTTCGACAGTGTATATTTTATAAGCTCTTCCCCATTTCATTTTGAATTTCTCTACACAAAGAAAGTATCTTGAGATTCTTCAATAATAGTTTTTCTGTCTGAGTATTTGTTTATTATATTAATTTTTTATATTAAACATAAGTCCTACACATTCAAAATTAACCATCAAATACTTAAAAATAAAAATTAGCTATCTAATAATAATTTGGCTTATTATTCATTTCATTACAATTTAATAATGTTATAAAATACTTGATGAAGAACTTCTTTTTACAACTATAATTAAATATGAAAAATGCTGCCCCAAAATATATGCCGCCCGGTGCGGACCGCATCCCTAGGTCCCCCTCCCTAGGTAGGCTACTGACTAAACTACTCCCCTCCTAAATATCCAACTATAAGGTATAAATATGTCCAAGCCGAAATAAAACATAGTTGTAGTTACCTGTAAAAATTAAAAAGATATAGCGTCTAAGAAAGATACCCGGCATGCGTAATCTTTATTATTCACATCAATGAAAATATCAGATACAAAAGTTTTAAAAATTCAAGACAATCAAATAAAAATTCTCATTTGAAAAATATGAAAATAATGTGGTTTAAAAATTAGTGAAACCTCTGAATAACAAAATTATCCTTCACTCCAAAATAAATTTAACTCATTACACTGTGAGCAGATTTAAATACTCGTATTTTATAATTATTACTCCATTGGATATTATACGGCCACTTAAATGACACGTTTATGAATAACAACCATTTTTATCAATTATCATTTTGTATCTCTTGAACTTTTGAAAATTTGGCATCTGACAGATTTATCACTGTTAATAATATAATCATTATTCATTAGTTCCACTAATTTTGAAATTTAATGGCGTTAATCTGCAGTTAATCTGCAAATTTGAACAACTACAAGTGTTTCACATCCATCCATTATTCACCAGTGAATAATACGTTTGTTATTCACAGTTATGTATATATCACATATTTTTATATATTAATTTAGTAAAACACTCTACTAAATTAAGTTAGTTTTACTTACATAATTTCAATAACTTAATTCAAACTAAGAAGTGTAATTTATTTATTTAATTTTTTTTATTAGCAATCTATTGTCAATATCTACAAGCTTGGGTAAAGTCGGCACAGATTTGGGTAAAGTCGTATCACTATTCAATTAAAGCAATTAGTACCTACTTGCTTGGCTCGATGATTGCAAAATTTAATTTTGAATTACCTATAAATAAATCGATACTCTAAG
>WYDF02102550.1:0-10588 GCA_009867245.2 Adranes taylori
GACTTATGGAGAAACAGAACAAACAACATCCCATGAAATCACGCTGCTTGAAATCAAGCACACGACCAAGAAGAAGAGGTTTGACATAAATTTAGCCTTCGATAGATAGATAGCGTTACGTGACAACGAACGCATATTAGTTTTGACAAGTGCTGTGCAGCATATGACGTCTGTCAAAAATTGATGTAAAAAGATGAATTAGTTTGGTTTTTACAGCCGTCGCAAGAAAGCAAGTTTTTTGAAAAATGGAAAGAGTCGAAAATCGTTCAGAAAATGTGGAATTAAGTAAGTTTCTTCACAAGAAAGGGAAAAGCAGTGCAAAAATCAATGCCGAACTTGATGCTGTTTATGGCGTATCTGTACCTTAACTAGCAACAATGAAATTTTGTAAAGCTGACTTTGTTCGTGATCGTACGAGTGTTAATTATGATGACCATCCAAGTCCCTCATATATCGTCAGTATTCTAACAAAGTGATGATACTATAAATATAATCTATATTCCGTGATTAAATAAAATAAATAGATCTACGTATCTCAAGTTGGCAACTTTCTAGTCATATAGATTGCATCCGTCTGGCTGTGTTAATGCGTAAAAATTAAAACGCGATATAACTTAGTAAACAAGATTCAGATGTTTTGTTGTAACATATTTTAAATAAAATGATGATTTCTTAAAAACATTTCAGAAATAATGTATAAGAATATCATATTTAGAATAGGTCCGAATATAATTAGTAGGTGTAGATTAAAAAGAATTTAGAGTCATTAAATAATTATTTCTTCCGAATTATGAACACAAAATATTACGTGAATATTATTGTATGCTAAATAAATTGCGTAGTGCGTGTAAAAGACAGAAATATATCGCCAATTAAGTAAGACAGAGAGAAACGTACGCTCTCAGTGTCGCCTGTTAATGATAGTTATATAGCATCATGTATGTTAGTTCGGTGTGCTTGTGCGAGCATGAGAATTACATATGGGTCTGCATGGTTTTGAAAGAGATAGAATATATTCCCATATAATCATATGTAAATCTGACTGTTTATCAATCATGACATCGCACTCGCCCACAGAGCGACCGTCGTGCAGACAATATTGAACAGATTAGGCTATATATTGATCAACCACCCATGGTATTCACCCAGCATCTAATCCCTTGATCCTCTTGATCCCCTTGATCCCCAGCATCTAATCCCTTGATAATCCCTTGGTCCTCCATGAAGTGATGACCTAAACTTTCCACTAGTTTGAAGAGCTCGAGCAAATTTACTTTTAGGAGGGGTTGAAGAATTTGGAAAGTCGTCTTGAAAAGTGTAGTGCTTTAAAAGCCGATTATATTGAAAAATGGATAATAAAAATTTATAAACTCGTATTTATAAATTTTATTGATTGATTTTCTTACGTGTTCCATTGAAACATATTTTTTTAATTATGATTTCCCCACATCCACTGAATTTGCTGACCGAGTGATGCGTCGACTATCCGGAGTATTATCTGACTGATTATTTTCCCTTGTTGTTTTGCTACTGTCAAATTTTCATGTCATATTCTTCTCGTCCGTATTGTCATGTTTATTTATTTAGCCCTGTTTGTATTTTTGCTATGTACTTTTTGTTATTCCAAAATCTGTCAAAAATCATATATAGAAAGAAAAAGAAGCTTCAAAACAAGAATCAGGGAATATCAATATGCAATAAGAAGACCAAACATTGTAACGTTCAATTTTGATAATGATAGACCAGACCTTAGTTTGCTTTATTGCCTTAGCGTGTGCACGCGGAATTTGATTGTCATTATGACCAGTTGATTGTTTTGCAATGGAGTATTAAAATATTTTCACATTGTATCTCACATAATTTGGAGAGAAATTACTAGAAAAATCTTTTAGGATTTTTGCCGACATATTAATAGCCTGATAACATTCAGTGACTATAATTCTCCATTAAGCGATCTCCATTAAGCGTAAACATTTGATTTGTAGGGTAGTAGGGCATATTTTTCCAAACAGGTATATTACAGTGGGGTTTTCCAATTCCGAGTATATTAATAGTTGGGATGGGTGAAAATCAGATGTACCAGCATCTTGATTTATTGATTGATTGTTTTAATCAACCTTTGGGTTGTAAAGTTCCTGATTTTTAGTATGATTAACGGAAATAATTCAAGTAGTTATGATCGATTTATTTTCTTAGAGATAGAATAGAGTAGTGCACCACACGTAGTGATAGATTTTCGAGAAGAAGGCGAGGAAAATCGGCTCTCACCACTTCTGACATGTCGACTAAATTAACAAAATCCATTTTACCTAGCTCGTGAATTTCGATCAACTGACCAGAAGTTAACTGTTGTCCAAATAATGTGGTAATGGTATCCTAGGCTTCAACAGATTATGAAACACGTTAGTAGTGAATGACTTTGAAAGTATAGTTTTTTTTTGTGACCATTGTAGCGGTAATTGGTACATGGATTGATTGTAGTTTCGCCTAGGGGTTTCATTCGGTTCCCGGAGTAAACTTCGGAGCAGCAACGAAAAAGAAAAGACAAAGAGGAAATTAGCTATTTATTTAGTTGGTTTCTTGGGTAAGAAAAGAATTTTAAGAAAAGTACGACACAAAAATATTACAGGCACAAAACAACAATAGAAAATAATCTGTCATCAGTTAGGTGATTGTTCGGATGGAATCAAATGCGGCACGCGGTATGCAAACTCAGTGCATTCGACAAAATAATATTAATTCAAAAGTACTTTTGTTTTGGTTAACATTTAATTATACCAGTGGTTTCAGAAGCTCAGAAAACTTTTATACACTTTCTTTTGGCGGAATCCTTAATCACAAAAAGCATAGCTTTGCTGTAATTAATTAATAACCTTTATTTGCATACATTTACATAAATTAACGTTACACATTTAAATTTTTTCAAATTCCTAAATATAGAAAAATCAAACAAACCAATGAGAATGATAGCTGACTGAAACAAAAGAAACAAAATAAACACATATTTTTTCTCGCCTAGCAAGGAAAGATGAAACAAACCACATTTACAAGCCTTTTCGCCATTCACTTCTTTATCCCCCCACCACTCTTCACATTTTTCATCATTTTATTTTCTTTTTTTTCCTATCCATACGTCCCCTTTTATACATCCCTTCTACCTATTTCATCCATAATTTTCTTCATTATCTCTGTTTCCTTTGCTTCTGGCCCTAGATATACCCTCCAAATTTATTCCTTTTATTCTTAGTCTCATTTCTTTTATTCTCATATAATATCATCCCGTCATATGGTTGTATCCAATGATCCCATACGTTCTCCCTTTTTCTACATATTCTATATTTCATTTTACTTCTCCCCTACCAATACCTATTTCCTCTATCCATACTTCCACATCTAAACCTCGCTATCATTCTCTTTTCTGGTATACTTTTATTCGCTACTAAATACCCTGGCAAGCCCCCATCCTTTGCAACCACTGATACTTGTTATTTTAGAAATTCACGCTAAACCTTCCATGCCTTTTTTGCAATTCCACATCTTTTGTCCTATTTTCCGTCTTTGTCCCTACATTCATATCATTCGCCATCATTCTCTCATACCATGCCCTGACCATCCCATCCTCTCGTACACTTCTCTTCTCTCTCTCACCCATTCATTTCCTCCAATCCTTCTGTTTTATTGTCTCATACACATTTTTTACTAATCTATCCTTTTCATTCTTCGTCACTTTTATTTTCATACTTCACCAATGTCTTTAAACCACTTAATCAACAGTTATACTCGTTCCACTCCTGGATCACTATTTTCCCCGGTGCGCTTCTTTTCAATCCTAATATTCTTTTCATGTGTCCTATTTTATATATAGCTGTATATAGCTGCAGTGCAAACGCGTTTTGTAATAGCTCCTCGTTTTTTGATTTCTGTACCATAACGGGAGCAGAAAAAATTTTTAATAGTGCGTGCAAACGATAGAATCTACGGAGATTTTTGATCGATTATTATCGGGAAGCTGCAGTTCCGGGGCGATGTCTCATCCGCCACAAATTGCAAATAATGACTATGCTGTTAGTGCATTGGCTCAAGCTGTTAGTGAAATTAATAGCTTAAAATTGCAAAACACTAACTTGCAAAGTAAGATAAAAAATGTGCTTCCCTCAAAATAGAGGAACAGTACGGAGCAGGAAAAGCAGTATTGTGAGTTACAGTCCTGCTAATTCTGATGAAGAAGAGGCGTTGGTTCATCGTGAGACTGACCATCTACTTCCCAAATCCAATAAAAAGCATAAAGCTTTAGAATCATCAGAGAAAAGTACAGACGAAGCAAATAAGTCTGCCACTCCAAACATTCCAAAGTTTAACAAATAGCCTCCAATTATCGTGAGTAACATTACTGATTACAACGAAATCAAACGTCAACTCAAATTGGTTAAGCATGGCACCATAATGCTTAATAGTAATGAGATTAAAATCAATGCTGAAACAGTCAATGATTATTCAGAAGCCACTATGCTTATTAATGAAAATGGGTATCAATTGCATACCTACGAAAACAAGGCCCAAAGGCCAATTAAATTTATGGTTAAGAATTTACATTCTTCAATCCTTATTGATGATATCAAGTGTGAAATTGGAGAAAGAAAATTGAAGATTTTACAGGGAGATCAGAAACTTATAAAGAAAATTAAGAAGAACAAGGCAGAGTACATATTCACCGTTGCTCATGCTCACTTTCGATTGAATTGAAGATATCAACACTATCTATAAATTAATGGTATATTAACCATATGAAGGTTGAGATAGAAGCATTAGGAATAACTGGCTTATTCCTCAATGCAAAAAATGTCAGACATGGGCATACTCAGAAATTCTGTAATACATTGCCTTCATGTGTTAAGTGTGCAGGTAATCATTTGACCACAGATTGTAGTAAAGATTTGAATACTCCAGCAAAGTGCATCAATTGTTCTGAAGTGCATCCTGTGTATTACATAGGCTGTGCAATCGTCATAAAGTTATTTAACTCGAATCCCAGCAGAACTGGTGTATCCTATGCCATTACTATTCAGAGAAAAACGGCTGAAGCAGCTCCTGCTTTACCATCTGTTGCTCCGTTTAAGCCATGTATTGATCAATTTTTTTTAAATATGTGGAGCACTACAAGATTTGAGAAGTTAGAACCCAGCATCTATGGTTCCCAAGCTACAAAAAGAATTATCTATGGCTTAACAAAACCTAATAGTAGCTACTTGGAAAGTAAATGGCATTCTAAATAAAAAACATGACCTTAAAGTCTTCTTAAATACTCAGCATATTGATGTGTGTCTTATCTCAGAGAGTCACATGACTAATCAGTCTCATAGTAAATTAAGAGGCTATAAAATATATTACACTATTCATCCCAGCAATCAAGGAAATGGTCGTACTGCGGTTATTATTAGAGATTCAATTAATCAATTTGAAAAATGTCATCTGAAATGAGATGATGTCCAACTCGCTGTAGTTGGCATTAATTCTACCAAACAAAAATCTAGTGCTGGTGCTATTTATTGTCCTCCCATATTTAATCTTAAAAAAGACGTTTATTTGTCCTTCCTGCGTCATCTTGGAGAAAGATTCATCATTGGTGGTGATTTTAATTCCAAACATGTTGACTGGGGATAACTACAACTACAGGCAATGAATTAAGAAAAGCCATCCAGGAATAGAATTGAAACTTACATTCTATTCGTAAGCCCACTAATTGGCCCACTGATCGTAATAAAACACGAAATTTATTGGACTTTTTCATCTCAAGAAAAGTTTCTCCTAACTTTATCGATGTGGAAGAAACATGACTCTGATCATTCACCTGTCATGTTAACACTGAGTGAAAGGATAGTTAAAAGAACAGCACTTCCTTCTCTTGTCAATAAAAATAGAGATTGGGAAAGCTTTCGCATTGATCTTCAAGAGAACATCAACTTGAACATTAATTTAAAAACAGTTTTCTTGTCTGTTGGATAAGTGATACAACTGGAAGAAGAAGCTGAAAATTTCACCAGACTTATTCAAGCAGTTATCTATATTATTACTTAATAAATTAATCACCTAACGAAAGGAGTAAATTAGCCTGTAGAAATCAGAAATCTGGTTAAAGAAAAACGAAAACTTAGAAGAAAATGGCAACAATCTAGGAATTGCTCGGATAAGACCACCCTAAACAACAAAACTCAGAGAAATCTCAAAACACAAAGAAGAGTCAATTAACATCTGCAAGATGTAACAACACATAAATACACAAATTACTCTCTCTTGAAAGCAACCAGGAAGATTAAAAACTGATTTCACCTATTAGAAGTGATATGGGTACATGGGCTAGAGACAACAAACAAAAAGCAGATATGTTTACAGAGCATCTGCCAAACATATTTACTCCGAATGACATGCAGGAAGGTATAGACTTGCCATCATCTAATAATCGGAAATCTGAAAACATTCCCACCAATCACTTCAAGAGAGGTAGCTGAAGAGATTAAGAAAAATCTTAACCCGAAAAAAGCAGCAGGATTTGAACTAATTACTGGCGAAATCCTGAAACAATTGTCTAAGAAAGGTACTCCCTTCAGATTAAAACATGTTCCTTCTTCCTGGAAAGTCTCGAAAGTAATTATGTTACCCAAAACCAGTATTTAGAATTAAACAGGAGGGCGAATATTCCGAGTTGAAAGAAATAGTGCCCCAAGGCAGCGCACTTGGGTCCTGTTCTCTATCCTATTCACTAGTAATATACTAACCTTAGTAGAACCGACGGTGGCTACTTTTTCAGATGACATTGCTGTTCTATCGGTTGATCAAAATCATGAAGATTCTACCACCAAACAGCTACTAATTCAGTCATGGACTGGATTAAAAAATGGAAGATTGTGCTCAACGAGCTCAATTCAATAAATGATACCTTATGAACTAAGTGCTACATTTCGTGGGATGACCTTGGATGCTAAATTATGATGGAAGGTATACGTCAAAAAGAAAAGAGCTGAGCTTTCAGTCAAATACAGACAACTTATTGGATACTTCGTAGAAACTCAGAGCTGTCCATATCTAACAAATTGGTAATCTATAACCAAATTCTGAAACGCTATGGCTTTATGGCATCCAACTCTATGGTTGTGCCAGTAATAGTAATAAAATTATTCAAACCTTCCAGAATAAGGTGTTACGCAATATTTTCAATGCACCTTGGTTTATCCGAAATTTTGATCTCCATTGTGATCTTCAGATATCTACAGTCAAAGAAGAGATTATAAGGTATGCTGAATATGAAGCATGATTACACCTTCACATCAATGCAGAAGCTCTTCAGCTGCTAGACAACCATCACTACGTCCGAATATTGAATAGAACTAAACCAACTGACCTTGAGTGTCTTACGTGTAAAAGCAGAGCATAGTGAGTCAGTAAAATGTATATTACAGAAAAACTAGGAGACGTACCTGGACTGTCTCCAGAAAACATACACCCCTAGTTTTTAAAATTATCAGATATTAACTACTGATTAGTCCATTGTTCTCACTGTTTCTATCTATATAATTTCCTTCACCGCCCACACTTCTACCCCATACAACATCATATTTCACACACATACATTTTATACCTTTATTCTCATTCTCACTGACTCCCAAAGTTACTCCTGCTATCCTGTACACCTCATTCTTGCTGCTCCCATCGTTGCTTTTCGTCCTTTGGCTCACGTCCTTCCATACCTCGAACCACTCTGACAACCTTTCTCTCACTCTTGCCCTTACCTTTGTCCCTTTATACATCCCTCTAATAACTGCACACATGCTTTCCGACATACCAACTTCTTTCATTCTCTTGAACGTTTTCTCTCTTAACAATCTGCCGAATCCTGATTTCAAATCTATGAATTCTAAGTATTCCTCTTTTTATCATATTCACTTCTTGGGTTATTATATAATTAAGTATATCTATATTATCCACTATACTCCTACTCTTTCTAAACCCAGTCTACGTTTCCAACAACACATTCTTCTCTTACATTTACTTTTCTAATTTTTTATTAACTATTCCATATTTGTCACTCATAATTGTCACCTCTCTATAGCTCTTAGCATCACTTCTATCCCCTTTTTTGTAAACCGCGACTATTTCCCCCTCCTTCCAGGCATTTCTTCCCCACCATTCCGTACTTTATTTGTGCTTATAGTCAACGCTTCCACTCCATCTGTTTAGCCAACGCTTCCGCTTTGCTATAATTTTTGATATAATAATACAGAGTTGATTTGCTTCTAGTAAGGAGTATTTCAAAACACAGTCGGATTTACTTAAAGATAGTAAATATGAATTATGCATAATAAATAAACACTATATTTAATTTCTGCATGCAGCTCCAAAATTTTATCAAAAATGTGTGCGAGGAGAGACTTTTAATGTCAAATACGGAATTGTCTGTAGTGATTGTGCTGGGTCCTTCATTTATGAGGTACATCATTTGAGGCGTCATTTGAGGAATCATTATTTATGACTTCTTCTTTTTTTTTCAAAAGAGGAGTTCCTGCTCTTTTCAAAAGAAGAGTTCCTCCTCTTTTATGAGAAGAGGAGTTTTCAACAGAGGAATTCCTTATTTTTTTCAAATGAAGAACTAATGCACATCTTTATAATTTCATGAATTTACTAGTTGATGATAATATTTGTGCACTACATATCAACTTCGTCGGTTGACCAAGAAGAGTAGAGTTTGTTTTGTATGATATGGCTGTGTGGTTCATGTTACACATTTATAGAGGGATATCTTTTTAATTTGGTGTGTAACTTCAACAAAAAGCAATAGTTTAAATTTCAGTCCTTTATTGTTTTTCAAAGTACTTGCCAACATTGTCGATGTATTTTTGCCTTCGTTCAATTGTTAAAGCACTTATTCCACTCTTCAATAAGTATACTCCAAATAGTCATTTCGACTAAGAGCATCAACTGCATCTTCAGGTGATTGAAATCGTTTACCACGCAGTGCATTCTTGATGACGGGAAATGCAAAAAAATGGTTGGGACTTAAGTTAGGACTGTACGAATGATGATCAAGCAATTCGATGTTTTGCTACTCGAAAAACTCACATGTTTGTCGAGCAGTGTAAGCACTCGAATTTTCATGGAGAATCATTGTTATCCGAAGTTGTAGGTTCTATTTTTTTACAGATCAGAAATGATTTATGGCAAACAAACGTTTGTGTACTAATTGCGAGCAACTTTTTCGACATACCGCGGGAACGGATGACTTTGGTTGCACTCTACTCATCTTGAAACACCCAAAGAGTAGACCAAAGAGAACACCTATAAATACAAGACTCATCACCACTGACTATATTGTGCACATTTTGGAGCGGCCTCTGTTGAAATGAGTTCTTCGGCACCAACTGACACGAGCCGCCATTTGTTCCTCGGTTAACAGAGGCGGGATTCAGCGAGAAGCTAATTTTTTCACGACCAACTCATCATGTAAAATCCTTTGGATTGAGGTGTTAGAAATGCGCAAGGGACTCCTGATCTCACGGTAATCATGACAATCGTCAATAATCATCTGGAACACAGCTTTAATAATCTTTTCCTGGATGACCGCTGATTTTGATTCACCTGGCCTAGGATCATCGCTGAAATTTGTGCCTCCATGTTTGAATTCAGAGAAGCAGCGAAAAACAGTCAACTGGTATGGTCCTTCATTACTAAAAACAGCAACCAAGTCGGGAAGACAATGTTGTTGCGAGAAACTTCTTCGAAAGTGGTAGAAAATTATCGCTTGGAAATGCTCTCGATTTAATTCCATGATTCTGAACGCCTGACTAACTTTAAAAATTCGCTGCGATTAAACCACTTTCTGTATTTTGACGAAATTTTCACGTGATAATATAATGTTGAAGCTAATTTTGGAACATAAGATTTTGTGACTTGCGCTCTCTATGTGCCTATATCTCGTAATAATTGAATACAGCTGCAAGCACTAAATTAATGGGTATAGTTGATGACGTTCCTTATTTGTTTTTTTTTTGTCAAAAAATAGGCAGACTTAAATTTAATTACGATATAAGGCAGTTATAATGATTTCAATTAAATAAAATAATTATTTTTATGAGCTATATGTAATTTAACTACCAAATATAAATTAAAATCTAAATCATCAAAATTGTCATTACTAAAATATTGACTCGTCACATAATATAATAGATAAAATAGATAGATAGATTAAACCTTTTTTAGGATACAAAAACTAAAACAATCATTCTTATAAAACAATGGACAATAAACAATACAAAAATTATATATATCTTAATACTAAACTTAATTGGCAGAGGGCAAGGCTTTTATCTATTCACATATCACATATTCTACACATTCTTTCTTGTTCATTCTTCCAAAATTTATTTACTCCTTCTTCATTCCCATACCAAAACCTCGCAATCAATCTTTTGTCATCAATATTTAAATCTGCTAGCAAATACTCACACATACCATCTTCTTTTATTATCCATCTATATCTATTATTATACCTGCTACTCTCAATTTTGCTTTCCCGTTCTTGTCTTTCTACATCCTTCAT
>WYDF02102561.1:0-10588 GCA_009867245.2 Adranes taylori
TAATTTTCGATGATTACCTGCTTAAAAATAACTATTATAATTAATTTGTGGTTGTGGAGGCAACGATATCTAAAAAAAAAACCCCAATTTGTTAAAAAATTATTTTCCAATAAATTTTTGGTGATTAGTGGACGGTTATTGGTCAATATTAATTCTAAAGTAAATATATGTAATGTCTACTTCCAACAATTCTTTTATTAAATTTCTTGTATTTATTAATTTAGCTTTGATAATTAACCGATAGTTGTGTTCGAAATAAATGTCAGTATAATTTAAGTATACTATTGGCGTAATTGGAATACTGCAGTTTAACTATTTTGTTATTTTATCATATAAACTTCTAGTATTTGAAGTTTTCTAGTATTTGAACTTCTAGTATTTGAAGTCGTGTAACTGAGTTTACATTTTAAAACAAAAAATAACATTAACGTAGAAAGAATATTCGTTCCTACCCCGTAAAAACACATTCGTAAAAAGACGTTTTTTTTTTTTAATATAAATTTTTAATATTTTCATTTTGCTCGTTTTAAGAGATTCTTTTTTGTTTACGTTTTTACGATCGAGAATTGCAACAAAAATTTCCTTATGCCATTTTTTTATACGTTTCGCTTTCATATTTTCTAGGATTTTTCCTATCAAAGCTTCTAGATGTTTACGTTTTCGGAGAAGTTTTAGTAAGCTATACGATATTCACCCTCATGATTTTCAACGGTTGAAATGCAAACTTTTATTGGTTTTGGTTGCCCAAGCAATTTAAAACCCTTGGACGTCTTTCTCTGGGGTTTCCTAAAGTCAGAAGTTTTTGATCTCTCAGTGTTTGATAAGGACCAGCCAGGATTGAGCGATGAAGGAGAGGCCTTGAAGGAAAAGAAAAAAACGCCAGCAAAAAAATATGTCAGCAAAGCTAAGGAGGGGATTTATTAAATGTATTGTTTTATATATAACTTTCACATGATTAAATAAACATTTCGGTGTTTTCTCAAAAAAAATATATATTTGTTCTATTTTATTTTATTTTAAAATAGAACACAACTATTTTAATTTATTTTAAAATAGTTAAAATTTTATTTTTCCGTTCTTATTGATACAACCTTTATAAACCTAATGCTAGATAGTGTGGTTTTTAAAAGCCAAGTTTCCATGCAATCAAAACCTTCAATTTGCAGGAAGTTCATATAAAAATTCCTATTTAAATTTGGTGCTGGTTTATATCAAATAAATAAGCAATCTCTTAAAATTCCATATTCCTTAAAAACCACTTTAATTTGTAGACATTTAACAAATAGGCTTTTAATTCCCGTGACGATATAAAAAAGGAATAAGTAACAAAAAAAAAAAACTAACAGCACTTGTAAGGGTAGAAAGAAAAATTTCCGTAACGGTAATAATTTCTCATTAATATCCGGTGACACCAAAGCTGAAGATGTGCATACCATCAATTCTAAATAATATTGTATAATCTTCTATCTATATACATAAAAATGTAAAGGTTCGTTTGTTCAAAACCATAAATCTCTGAAAGTTCTTTACCGATTGCTTTGAAATTTTGACACAACTTTACGTCCATATGCGCATGTTTTTATATAACTATTATATAGATGTCCAGGTAATCACATGATATTTTTTAAAAAAGCGTCATCAACGGCTAGGTGACGGTTGATCTGATCACAGGACGAATTTCATTGCCTCATGACTTCTACAATTCTACAATTTATGACGTCAACAGCAGAATTGGTTGAAAAAGTATTTCCCAATATTTAAACCAATTATAAGAATCACGATTGGCTGAGTGGACGAGCTATTCTTGCCGCCAAGAACAAAGATGTCTACAAACTTAACATTAAGCAACAGAATTTTTGAATTCACTCGATCTGCCAGGCATGCCACCGCACGTAGTGCAATGTTTATCATGTTGCGATATATCAAGCAGTCAAAGCTTTACAACGGTACGTGGATTGCAGTAAAAACATTAATGAGCAACGTCGTAGAAGCAACGTTTCTTGACACGTTGCGGATCTTGACAGGTCAATTCAAAGGTGAAGATGTCCTCATTCCTCACATTCCTCTGATTCCAATGGATATGGCATTTCAATTTAAGAGATTGAAATGGCCAATTCGCTTGGGATTTGCAATCACCATCAGAAAAGCCAATGGCCAATATTTTAGAATTGTGCGGTTTAGAGCTAGACACGGATTGCTTCTCACATGGAGAAATATATGTTTCGTGTTCTTAAGTAGGCAAACCGAACAATCTCTATATCTGCACAGACAGCAACGCGTGGCCGTTTAGAAATAGTAATACAATAAAACTCTTTGCTCGTTTCTAGGTTTTTAATTAAAACTTCTTAATACCTCTTGCCTACGTTTCGATGACTAATTTTTCGTCATCATTCACGGCTCTATAAGTTACATAAATATATATGAATATACATAAATTGTTACCTACTGCTACTAGGGTTTGATAAGTCTCTGAGAGGTATGAAAAATGCCATACGTCGCAACAGGGATGTGGATAACATTTATCCATCGGGACAGCTCCAAAATGCATTAACCGATTTAACTAAGCAATAAAAATATCAATTCGTGCTGCTAAAGTTAATGCTTATGATCAAAATATTAGCAAATCTACGAGAGTGGTATGACCTTCGATCTATGGCGAGAGATGGATCTAGCTTTTGATAGATAGCATTACCTAACAAAGAAAACTCTATTGTTTTCACATTTGTCATCTAGCCTATCAAAATGTCAAAATTTGAAGCAAAAAGAACAATTAGCTTGGATTTTACAGCCGTCGTAAGCAAGCAACTTTTATGTTTTTACTTAAACCAATAACGTATTTGTTTTTATGTTACAATATTGTTCAGTGATCAAATCCTTTACCAGACAGGGAAACATAATGCAGAAATCACAACCAAACTAAATGTTGTTTACGACGAGTCTACACTGACGCTACCAACAGTTAAATTTTGGAAAGCTGAATTTGCTCGTGTTCGTACGAAGCAACCCTATCTGCCGGTAAGTTGATGACGAAAATATTTTTGTATGCGAAAGGCATTATTCTTATAGATTACTTTGCAAAAGGTGAAACAGTAATTGACGACTAATACGTAGCATTATTCGACCATTTCGACGACGAATTTAAGAAAAGACGCCCTGGTTTGGCTCGCAGAAAGTTCTCTTCCATTATGACAATGCACCCGCTCATAAAGCGGCTGTCGTGCAGGCAACATTGAACCAATTAGGCTACGAATTGATCAAGCGCCTACGGTATTCACCAGATCTAGCTCCTTGAGACTTCTTTCTGTTTCCATACCTAAAACAGTGGTTCGGAGGATGCCCTTTAGCAACAAACTATGAAGTAATGACTGAAACTTCCCACTGTTTTGAAGAGCTCGAGCAGAATTACTTTTTGGAAGGGATGAATCAGTTGAAAAGTGGTCTTGAAAAGTGCATTGCCTTAAAAAGGGACTATGTTAACAAATAATTGATAAAAACAAAAATCGTGAGCTTTGTTACTTAGGCTAGATTTCCGCGTCAAACCATCCTCGTAAAAACACCGATTCTACACCGATTCTAATCTCTGCCAATTGAAGTCGTCCTATTTTGGCAAAAAACATACATTCAGTTTGTGACGGCACTTCCATTTTGTATTTTCCGGGTGACTATTAATCAACACTACAGAAGCCATACTTAAACTTAAACAGGGCACTTATATATTATAACAGTTATATATTTATTGTCAATCGCTCGAGGCCCCCTAAAAATTAGGAGGGCTTGTTACACATATTTCCTTATATACTTATTGTCAAACAAATTAGACGAATAAATTTAGGGATTCTCGTTACACAGAATTCTATAATATTTTCTTATATATTTATTGTTTATCACGCAAGAGAAACAATTTTGTGCTCTTCTCTTTAGCGTCTATTATATGACTGGATTGGAGACTCTCTCTCGCACTTGATTAAAGTAGTCTCTTATGTGTCCCCATACAAATCCATACAAATTTTCTTTCTATATTTTGTTTCTGGTTTGTCGTTGGCTTTAAGGTAGTTCCTTTTTGTGTCCCCTTTGCGCCATGTAAATTTTTAGCCATACGCCATACGTAACACCACTAGTAAAGATATACAAAGTTTAAATGCTAAAATGAATAAGAGCGTTATGAATCAAATTGTTTCACCACTAACACGCTGTTTAATAAATGTATTATTTGCATTAAAATAAATATTTGCCACACATTAAGCAGAAAATAGCTGGTGATATACACTGGCTAGTGCTATCTGTCAAACTAGTGCAAACGTGTCCTAACTATCAACTATTATAAATGAGACAATTCACGAGATAATTCACGCGTTACAGTTCACTCAACCTATAATACAATTAATGTAATGATTGAAATTAATACAATCATATGTGTTTTTGAAAAGTTACACCACTTGGGAATCAAACCCGGGACTACACATTTCCGGTCAGGTATACAGACTACTAAAATCGCTGGGCATGGATTTTAAAGAACAAACGATTTTCATATGTGTTAAACACACGTGCTTGTAATCTACGATATGTAACTCCATAAACGACTATTGTGGTTGTTACCAACATTACCACCAACACATAGTTTTCGAGTCTTTCGACAAGTGTCACCAGTAGTCTTGTTTTGTTCTTATTTATATATTAATTTGTGTTTTCAGGCCTAAGGCTTATATGATGAATACATAAGATAATTCACGAGCGTTACGCTTCATTCAATCTATAATTTTATTAATATTGTAACACGGTATATTACTTGGGCCCTCATTATAATAAATTAAATCAAAAAATTATGCGAATGCGGTACTGGAATAACCCTTTATTAAATTAAAACGTGCTCTGTGCTATGTATATCAATGCGCTTAGTTGTAGCGCGCCATCTGTTTTTTAATGTGTGTTGTGTACGTACATATGAGTTGGGAATTTTGGCTATGCTGTTAATATGTAAGTATACTGACAGCGCCCGATATAATGATTGATATGTGCTGCTCGCTCATTGCGCTGCTTCTTGTCGTACGGGTTGAAAATGATGTGTGGATGAATAGCGTTGGCTATTCTACAGAGTAGAATCAACCGACGGCTTAGGGCCTATAAATATCCATGACAGCAATTGCCAATAGTAGCAGCTGCAGAGCGGATAACTAACGACAGTCGCCTAAGACACAATGCGTTTAGAAAGCCATTTCATATACCATATACTCAAAGAACAACTATTATATTCTGGATAGTTCAGGTTAAGTTCCCAAGATGTTTCTTTCGCAGTTAACCCTTGATCCAGTTGAACAGTTCCAGAATTAGCTACACAAGATTTGCGTACAAAACTTAAACTGGAAAGTATGAGCACAATATCTATTTGTTGCATAATTAATTAACTTAACCACCCTATTGTTTTTTTTTTCAAATAGGGAATAGTGTTATCCACCATATTGGATTTTTACTGATTGTGATGTCAATTACGTTATCTATATCAGTTATTAGAAACGCTAGTTAGTAATAATAATGACATTCTGGATGCAGCCATATTGGTTGAATCACTTGGTATTCATAACTGATTCATCAGTGCTAATCTTCAATTCCATGCAGAAATTAACCAAACAATTTTATGTTACAAACAAAACGATAAAAAGCATAGTTAAAATAAAACAGAATTTCGTGTGCCCCCCGACACATGCACAACATACATGGCTTACTTTCGAAGTATGTGTCCTCAGACTGGATTCCGTTGCAAATCCTTTACCGCAGATGTTGCAATGAAATGGACGATTCTTGGCACGTTCGACTTGCGCATCATGATTGCGCAGATGTTGTTGCAAGTTCGATAATTGGATGAATGCGCGCCCGCATTCTGGAAGATGGCACTTGTATGGTCGCTCGCCTAAAACAAAGAGACAATTATTATAGCTTTTACTAGATTTGATGAAATTTTGCATGAAATCAAATTTTCGTTATATAAAAATAATAATTCATTGATAAATAGGAAAGTAATAAGAACAATTCACAATTTATTCTTTATGAACTATGACCAAGAGTTTAATTACTGTGATCACTTAGACTAGCTAATAATTCCTGCTGACTCATTATAATGTGACTGGCGTTATTAATTGGCAGCACTTGATGCGATTATAATTTGATGGTTGATACATTAAGAGACAATTGCAATTAGATCAGGCGTCGTTATAAAAATTGTAATTGTGTTTCGATTTAAGTTAAATCTATATGAATCTTCATTGAACATTCATTAATATCTTGTTGGAATTTAAGGCATCGTCCCAAAATATGCTACATTTTGTATGTGGTAACATAGCATGTTACGTCAAATAAATTAAATAAACAAATTACGTTACCGCGTCACTGGAAAACCAGTTCATAAGATAAAATATAAAGACAATTAAAATGTATAATAGTACTTATCTCACGAATTAAATAAAAACGCAATAATAACAACAGAGAGATGAATATAATTATTGTACGATGGTCGCTCACACGTACACACATTAGCAGTGGCTAATATGTGGTACAGGGAACGCATGTAGCGTTCACCGTCCGTAGATTGGAAATGCTGTGTTGAAGACAACATCGGCTAGTAATTGATACATATTGGTTTGTCGTAGTGCATAGACTACTGCAGCTGCACTTAAATCAGTGAAAACAGAATCAGATAACAATTAATAAGTGAGTTGCTACACAGAGACTCGTATAACATAACAAATGTTGTCTACGGGCTTACGCCTATAAATAGCGCCGATTTGTATAAAATATTTGCGATTTAAAAGCTTATCATAAAGAGCACTTTTAAATACTTTATTCTAACGAGAAAGCATATAAGAATTTAATTCTTATTTGTTTTCTTTTTCTCTTTTTATTTCAGCGGTCCTTAAGAAGAAACAAGAAACAAGTTAGAAAAAAGAAAATATCACTGAGCTAGTTGCCACTGCTAGTGGTCGTAGGGCTTTCTCACTCGTGCGGTTCGTTCTAGAGTACTAGGACCTAAACAGCTAGTGAGCATAGAAAAAATCTCGTCCCTAATTTATTAATCTCATTTTCTTATTCATTTTCTTATTGTCTCATTTTTTACCTAATTCCTTCTCAGTCATAGACTGAAACAAATTCAAAGACCAAAACAATAGAATTTTGCCGCTGGACATCGCAATATCCAACGGTACAAACCGTGCGCCCCCCAGGGGCTGCACGGAACACTCCACCCCCGGTCTCACAAGGCCACCAAAAAAATTGTCGCCCCCCGGCGGCCCCAAAAATTCTAGACCCAAAAATGGGTCACACCTCACCCCACTACAGCTTATCATGCCTTTCAACAAATGTCTATCAGGGCGCATGCAAAGCGACCCCAGATTGCCTCCTAAAGGCAAAAAACCCTAACAAACCTCGTCTGCAGATTCCGTAGCTACAAACAATAAGCTCAGCCAAGCGCTCAATCCAAACGCGCGCACCACGCTCCAAACCACAAAAACACACACACCCAGTCCTTCCTATCTTCAATCTCCCCACTCTCCTGACCATCTTCTTCTCAATCTTCATACTCCTCTAGTAGGGAGTTCTCCCCAGAACCAGCAACAAGCTCCTTTTACGAATATGTCGTAAGGAACATGCCTAACTCTCATGCATCCCAAAAATCCTTTCTCCAATTGACCCAACCCACTCTCCTCAAAGATGCGGTGAAGACCATCAAGGTCAACGCAAACAGGACGGCGCTCATCGAAACTCTCGAACCAATTTCCTCCTCACTCCAAAAAACCCTCCAACAGCTTACAGGCCACCATGAGCTCACTTTCCAACTGCGTTTCCGAAACGCACAGTCAGCCATAAAAACACACGCACAGTTCTTACTCCCTTGTTGTCAAGGGAGTAACCCAGAACATTTCAGTACATCAGGTGGAAACGGCCCTCGAAACCGACGAAGCCGAAGGCTCCCAGGACCTCAAAACCTTCAGAGTCATTTCTCGACAGACAAATAAGCCGATCAGTGTGAGCACAAACGATCGTAGCAGATATGTCGCAGAAGCTTGTACCAATAGACTATAGAGCCTGCGGAGCTAGTATACAACCCTAAGCCAACCCGAAAGCAATGTACCAAGTGCTTTGCTATCGGCAACTCTGTAAACGACTGCCAAAACCAGGTGAGCTGCTCCAAATGCGGCCTGCCCCACCGTGCTCGCGTATGCGAGCAAGCCCACCCCAAATGCCTCAACTGTGGTGGCAGACATGGGGCATGGTCTAACAAGTGCCCCAAAAAGCAAGAGACCTTCAAAAAACCTGAGGAGATTGCACCCGCCAAGTGTATCGACTCACCAATCCCTCCAATCCATGAGCAAAGGACAGAGCAAGATCTGGCGCTCAATCCTCCCGTCCACACAGGCGACCTCATCCGGGTCCTAACCTCTACCCTCCTCAATGTCTTGTCTGACAAACGTTCCCCAATTCCCGCAACCTTCTACATAGGGAAACCTATCTGATTTGGTATCCTTCTCCAGCAACACGGTTTCAATCGTGATTATTCCAATTCAATGCAGTTAGTGATTGGAACTGTGAATGCCTGTGAAGTACGGCATCAAATTTATCCTATTGAAAATCTCCTTTTATCCGACAGTCTGCATATCCTCTCCATTACAGAAAATTTAACGTGACATTAATATATCAAATTACAAAGCATTTCAGCAAAATAGTCGCTTAGGTAGCATGAAAGGACCGCTTTGGCCATCCATAGTAATTATGCTACTACTCCGTTTCACATTCCCTCACAATTTCAACATGTGGAGTGTGTGGCTGCAAACACTATTATTATAACAGCTTTCTTCTATTATTATAACAGTCCAGTCATATCTATCCGCCCGTACCACACAAATTAAAATTGAATACAATCTCTCCAGATCCATACAACTTCAAGCTGGCCTATCACAAGGGTATGTCCTTGCTCCTCTTTTGTACATCATGTACTGCTATGATCTACAACCCCCAACCACTCCAGATGCCCATATTGTTTTGTATACTGATGACATACTTACTGGTCATTGCTCATTGCAGCTTACTGGGCATGCTCCTTAAAAGCGGAAACCAAACTCCTTCATCAGTTGACCATGCTATGACCAAGGTTCGGCAGGTTGCCTTGGCTGTAAAGTGAATGCTATAGCGTATATCTTATGTGCAAGCTATCAGCTTACTATAATTTCTAAAAAATATTCCACTAAATACCAGTGCCAGGCTGAAGAGGATGATGGAAGCCACTGAACACCGGGGGAATAGCAAGATCAGTTCCAGCGTGCGGTCTTACGTTAAACTGACCTGACGGGCGAGAATCACGAGTCCAAAGAATAATTAATTCTGAAGTAATAAGATACTTGTTTGCGACATTTGTGCCTATCGCTAAAACTCCCCCTTACCAGCGTCGCGAGTGGGAGTCTGTAACAATGTTCCAAATTTTGTACGTACCTTTCTTTAAGGTCACGGAACATCAGTGTATCTCTCCAAGATTTGGTATATATAAACCAAATCATAGTTAAAGTTTATAAACATTTACTGTATTCTCTATAAGTGGGTGCAAAATTTTAAAAGATAAGAATCTCTAGAAAACGTATTCAAATATTCAAACGATACACAAATAAAAATAAAAATATAGCACAGGTGTTACATTGGAACAAAAAAAAAAATGAAACATAAAAGAAGACGCAATAAGGGCAAAAAAATCAAATCGAATAAGACATAAAATTATAGCCGTTTTAAATCCGTATAATTTGAACGGGTTGCCATGTGGTCTATCGTCTATAATAAGTATGTATGTTGTTTGCGGCGTTCATTCTGTGCTTTTTATCAGGAGAAAAAAAAACAAAGTAATGCACTATAGAATATTGCATTTAGGGTTGCCGTATTTATTTGTATATATGTCACGTACAAGTCATAATCATTACTTTTTAGGCCAAATTCGATATGTGAAATTTTCTGTTTAGTTATGCAAAGTTTATTATGTATTGAAAGTTATCAATAAATGTTTCTCGCTTCTAAATTTTTAGTTTTTATGGAATATTGGATCAAATTAGTTTTATTTAATAGTAAATGTTTTATAAATTACTATTACACAATAAAATTATCATTTTGAGATTTACAAAATGGCTGCGAGCAATACATAGATATTTATGTCAAGCTTAAGTAATTAATAGTCTAATACTTACAGGACTTGCAAATTAGTAGTCATTATACTTTCTATAGATAGAGCTACAATCTACAATTTTTCAAAAACAATGGATGGGCCTTTTTTACAAAAATTTTTTATAGGCGTCAGAATATGACGCGCCAAAATTTCAATATTCTACAGATTTATGGAAATTATGGAATTTTTTGCAAAGTATGGGATTTGAACATTACGTTTAACCTGAAAATATATTCACAAACATGAAAAGCCATGAAAACAGTGTAATTGCACTTTTTCAACATTCTTCTTCTTAGGACGCCGTCTCCCTACGAAGGTTGGTGATCCAACTGGCTATAATGGTGCGTGAAGCCGCACCTCTGAAAATCTCTATAGATGTCCGTCCGAACCATCGACGCA
>WYDF02102572.1:0-10588 GCA_009867245.2 Adranes taylori
TTGGTCACCTGTCTACAACAATTTTATACATTAGATATTACGGGGCCAATACAACGATATTCAAAAAAGTAATTTAAGGTAGTGCATTTTTTTCATGGTCAAATTACTCCGAAATGTATGTGTCCGTTTTTTCAAGTTCGTTAAATCACTTTAATCTTAAAGGAATTTTCTACTCAAGAAATTTAAAAAAAAAATGTTATTCTAGCTTTCGAGAAAATGGTATAAAATAGTACACCCCGTTTATATACTAAATTATGATTTTAGAAAAAAGCGTTTCAAAATAAATTGAAGGAACTTTAGGCGATCTCAGTGGCGTATTTAGTAATTTAGCCTAGGAGGGTCTAAATTTGAGGTAGGTATGCAGTTACAAGAAACAATCGCGGAGCGCAAACCGGCAGATTTAAGGAAGGGGCGCAAAACGGTCGAGCACAATCCGGCCTATTCCAACGTTAACAGCACATTAGAAAGAGATATATTTTATAAATTGCATTCCGCTCATTTCATTTTTTGTGTAAAAATCAATCATTTTCTGATGAAATTGTAACGATTTTTGCATTGATAATATGAACTATAGCAGTTAAATGAGCACTCTGTCATTTCACTTATGCTTCAACACTGTCTTTTCACGTTTCACTTAATTTTTGTAGAAGGCGTATCTAAAATCTTTGTGTTGGTAGTCCAGGTAAGTTCCGCTTAAATATCGGTTCAAAGATCTGGAGAAAATAAATAATTCCCTGATTAGTAATTCTCTATAAATAATTAGAATATTGTTGAATATTTTCTAATTACGGTACAATTGATTCCAAATCAATATACAAAATAATCGCTGGTTTCATTAAGTTTTAAAAAGCAAATATAATTTGTTACGGGCAAGTGTCATTCGTAACCGCTACGCTGTTTCCATGAGGTTCGTGAGGTTTTTTCTACTACCGATCTCCTGTGCCCTAATTGGGGCACAGCTATTGAATTAGCACACTATGCAGTAGTTTTGTCCTAACCACCTTGGGCCCTCCAAGCTTAAGAATTAAACTTGAAACGTACCTTAACCTTCTCCTACTGGGATTCAATCCGATAGTTGAATACAATGATGTTGTCTTCGCAAGCTAGCGTGGCTACACTAAATAAATAGAATGGACAACTGTTCATTTTGTGACTTAATACTTTAGATATTGCTATCACCTAATGACGAACGACCAGATCCAAACCACGAATAGAACATCAAACCGATTGCCGTGGTCTCAACGCAGCCGGATATTTCACACCAGCACCTTGGACAGCTCAGTCATGCATAAACAATATGGCCAGTGGCTGTGCGATAAAACTTTAATCCTCGACAGTTTCTCGATTCAGGAGCTGGCCATCACTTGCAACTTTCTGATGATAAATGGCCTCCTCCTAATGGCTCATCTATAAAAACGTCCACAAAATGGCGATCTCAAAACCGCGCCGAATTTTCACAATCAATTAACTTACCAACAATAGCACTTAAACACCACACAGGTTTCGAATCAACGAAAGCCAAACCCCATTCCCCACGTACTTGATTTTTTTTAAACTCATGGTTCAATTAAAATTATAATAATTTTTACTCTCAAGCCGATTTGGCTTCTTGACACCTTCCGTTGTTGAAAGGAACAGCTTTTGTTCCTAAAATTCGTTAACAACCACACCCAAAAGCTGATAAAACAATCGTACCAACTCACAATCATCCTTTCGCCCTTTAAAGACCTAGTCGCAAAATGCCAGATTTCGATCTGGATTAAATCCTCACAGTACAACGTTTAAATCTAGCAATTACAATACTGTTACAAAACATCAAGCTGGAAGATATCAAATGACAAACTTTTATAATAAAATTTACCAATTTATCAGATTAAGTAACAAAAACTAAACGGATCAAAATTGTTCCCCTTTACCCCGCAAGACGCCACGCCATATATTGCTTTTAAGCAAGATACTTCTTTCTATGCAAGTTTCCACGTTCGATTCGTTTCAAATCAACCATCAAGGTCTTGGAACCTCAAACTAATTTCTATTTATTTAGATTGATTTCAATGAAAATCCTCAAAGTAAAAACTATAAACCAGTAATATAAATCAAACGGCAATGGGAAATTAAGTAATTGACAACATTCAGCACATTACAGGTAAATACGATAACACTCCGCTATATAAAGTGTAATTTTTAGACATAATAACTTCAGGTAAATACAACCAGAGAAACTATTAACAATTAATCATTTCCAATCCCTTAGCAGGTACAATTAATTGGCAAGTAGGATTTAATTAAATCAATCACTGACAAGAACACTAACAAATGCTGATTGCTATGGCCCAGCCAAATACAAATTCCAGATACAGTTTCCGAACTACTCTTTCAAACTCGGAGAGTGAAGACTGTAATCACCACTAAAACAAGTAAGCTATCAAAGATTTAAAATCACGATGATCAAATGCTATTCAGTACAACTCGATTTCTACTAACATCTTTTTAAGATAACAGTTATTATTATACGAGGTTAATATTACATATGTCTACAAATCAAAGGCAAAACTTCCACTATGCGGGAATAACTGAAAGACAGCTATGTAATAACATCACGGGTGTCGTGAATGTTACGAACTTGCGTAGCTACAACTGCTGTCGGTTCTGCTGAGTTTATTTGTATAGAGGATGTTTTCATGCGCTACACATACATTAATATCACCCACCATTCTTTCGCCCGTCAATAGTATTGCCCTAGATTTTTGACCTGTAAATCGTCTACAATGCCCACAATGCTGACTCTCTATAATAGGTTCAAATCCAATACATCGTCGTACTCATCCAATACATCGTCGTTCATACTCAATACTTCTGTCTTTCAAAAAACATTCTTGTTGTCGAACACCCACCAACCCACACAACTCTCTTCTCCTCCATTTGTCACTGGCAGCCTCTTTTGCCGCAATCTTTACCGTGTTTAAAGCGTCTACCGTTTTCCTCAATTTTCTCCATACATACTGCCTACCGATATTTTCTTGTATTTTATTTAGGAAGGATTCGATTGTACAGAGAGATCTGCAATAGCGAACAGCACGCTTTTGTAAGCAAACCAGAATCTCTGATGTGCTTCATGTCCTTCCTTCCGTGGTGCCAGCTACTACTGACATACCGCCGGGAATTCACTATGGTTTCTATTTTGGGTGGACGTTCACGATTTAATTTTCAGCAAATTGTACACTATTTTGTATACCAGCCCCCAAGAATCCTTGTTAAATTCATTTTGACAAGGATTCTTGTGTCTCATTCCAGCATTTACTGCTGCTTGTGTTAATAATCTCTTTAACCTGCTTTTTAGCCATTTTCAAAAACTTCATATTTGATATACGACAAAATACAATTATTTCAGAATTTCCCAACCTTCTTTGCGTCGAGCCTCAGGGGTTAACCTAACCTAATCTAACTTACGCTCGTATGTACGTCGTGGGGGAAGTCAAACCGCGAGTGGGGCGGTGCCAGCTAAAGACCTGTCTGGATTTGTCGGGAACAACAATCGAATAGATGAATTAGTGACTGAATGAATGAGTGACGTAATGAAATGAATTAGTAGGTGAGATATACGTCGGCAAGTGTAATTTTCTATCAAAAATTTTCATCGTTTTGGGTCCTCCCTACGATCTCACTATGCCTCTTAAGGAAGGCGTGTCCCGTTTGGCTAGTCCTGAACTATTTCGTCACTTCTACTGTTCAGAAATAAAAATGGTCTTCAGATGTTTTGACGTTGATCTCTTCCAGCATTCTGAATGTAGTTTCAATGTTCCCCGGATATGTAGGCCGCTCTTACCAACAAGCGTTTTAGAGACTTCTTCTAATGTAAGCATTATCAGACGTAGTAACCGTTGATCGTAGAGTTTCTTGCAGTACACGGCGTATAATGTTCGGTAGCAAATGTGATGATATACTTCTTCATTTTATTTGATCTATTCCCGCCTATGAGGAGATAAAAACGTTTGCCATGTTTATATGCTTTGTTGTTGCCAAAAATACTTGGCTTGGCTGACTTGCGTTGACTTGGCTTTGAAATACTTTTGATCACTTTACTAAGAGCACGTGTGTCCACAAGATTCAATGCAAATGAACTATCAAATTTGATATAGTACTCCGTTTGATTTCTTAATTTAAATTTAGAAGAAAACCAGAAACGATCACGTCTTTGAGATGAAGGAAGAGCAAACTAAGACCAAGACATGGGGATACCTTGGTCTTGGTTTGGCTGTTATGGGAACTTACCGAGTCGATGGCTATGAATTGCTGAAATTTAATTTGTACCAGGACGATGCAACTACTGGTGAGGCAGTTGGTATTGATATGGATGGGCGTGATTAAGTTAGGCTCTAAAGTACGACTGCTATTGAGGATATGGCTGCAAATGCATTTGGCATTGCATTTACATTGTATTGTCGCTTTGAGCAAGCAGTCGCATCGATCACTCAATTGATGGCCAATAAAGATCCAATTCTACGTCGTTCAGGCGTGTATACGCTGGCAATGTCTTACTAGTAGGCACAATAAAGCAAATTGTAAATGATTATACGTTGCTGTGTCAGATGTCAACAACAATTTACGCTAAGCAGCTATTACAGTGCTTGGTTTCTTACTATTCCGTTCACCAGATAAATGCCCGTGTGCCGTTTCACTTTTGGCTGAGAGCTGTAATCCGCATGTGTATTACGGTGCCGCTATAGTATTAGGCATTGCATGTGCTGGAGCAGGAAATCGCGCAATGATTGCTTTAAACGAATAAAAATTTCTTAGTACTTTGTACTTTGTCTTCCGAGAATTCACACACACACACACACGCACAAATGCACACATGCATACGCACCCAGCCACACACACGCATACACATATGCACACACATCCTCACACATCCGACCCATATACACACTCTCAAACACGCTGCCACCATCCCACACACGTTTAGATTTCCTAGAATCTTTAGGGTTAGGGTTGTAGTTCTTTTTTATACACCTCGATTCTAACAAAAACTTCAATTATTAGGAAATACTCATTAGGTAGAAAAAATGCTTGGGAGTCACCGTACCTATAAATGAGACGAATTAATTTCGATAATTTTTTCTACTACCTGAGGGGGACAATAGACGAACACTTGTTTTATTTTATCTATTACCGCACCTGGGGAGATGGAAATGCTCGCCGTGTTTATAAACCAAAAGTAGTTTTGCAAAATACTCTTTTGGAATTCACCTCGTGGTTCTTCACCTGCTGGACACAATCCTGTTACATGATTAGGCTACTCATCACTGGAAGAAAGATTGAAATATTTTACCTAGGCAGATTTTTTCATCAAATTTACAAGCTTGTCGGACTTTCGGCTAAGGGTTTGCGGCTAGACCATCTGACCTTTCGTTAGCTCCTGTTATTTTTGTGCATGTCGCCGATACATTCCAATTAATTTACAATTAATTCGTTTCCAAATGGCATACTATTTATGAGTTCCATAACAACCCATACTATCACCATCCCACAAGTAGTACTCGCACCTAGCATTTTTTTGTTTTGAATTTTCAAAAATATTTCTAGCGCCGGCTATCTCCATCCCAGCGCTTGAATCTGCGTAATTCCCAGAGCATTTTTTTATGCTTATTCCGAAGTTTGTTTTTGCATAAGCAAACTTTCCTCATAATAGACACATCTATAAGTTTATTTATGTCAAAGCTTAAAACTGAAACTACACCACTTAGGGATGAGAAACTCTGTTTCTGCCATGTACACTCAAATCCCTGCTTCCGTGATTCATGCTCAATGCTTCTTCAAGGGCTTCTGACTTTGACTCCTCTGCTACAGATTTAGTTGTATTTCGTAACAATTCTATGTATGGCTAGTACAATCAAGGTGTTGGTGGAAGATTCATGATACCGCAAAACATTTTTGCGCCTTCGTGGCCAATTCCAATGACCTTAAAACCATGTATTAGACTTAGGTTTATTTCATTAATCCAGTTTAGCTCCCTACTAACTGATAAGTTCGTATACTTTTTGCTTACGAAACAATTGGGACAAAAAATAACTACTTTCACCTTCAAACTACTCCGGTCAGAAAAAAACGATCACGTTATTGGGATGAAAGAGTAGCAAACCAAGACCAAGGCATGGAGAATGGCTTGGTTTTGATGTGGCTGCTATGAGAACTTACCTAGCCAATGTTTATGAACAGCTGAAATTTTATTTGTATCAGGATGACGCAACTACTGGTGAGGTAGTTGGTATTGCTATGGGCATGATTATGTTAGAGTCTAAAAGTACATCTGCTATTGAGGATGTGATTGCATATGCTCAAGAGAGTCAGTATGAAAATATCTTCCTGTTGGATTACAAGTTGGCATTGCATTTACAATGTATGGTCGCTTGGAGGAAGCCTACGCATTACTCACTCAATTGATGGCCAATAAAGATCAAATTCTACGTCGTTCAGCAATGTATACGCTGGCAATGGCTTACTGTGAAACTGGGCATAATCTGTGTCAATGTCAGATGCCAAGTGTGTTACATAGCTTGATTTGTTACCATTCAACAGAACAATGCGCGACTGTCATCCCAATCTTGGTCGAGAGCTATAATCTGAATCTGCCATACGGTACCGCTATGGCTTGTGCTGGAACACAGGTTTAATTTTCCCAAAACCCTTAGGGTTAGGGACATAGTTTTCTTTTTTCTTCTTCTTGAATATTCTTCTACTTCTAGGCATTTTGGAAAAAAAACTACCAACAAAATAAATATCTAGTAGCAAAACAATAAACATAGGTATATTTATGAACTAAAAATTTACAACATACGACAAAAAAACAAATCTGTGCTCAATCACGCACATTCACTAAGTGAAACTATTAACCATGTGTATGTTTCCAAATGCTTCTTCAATTGCTCTCTGAAATTTATTGCGATTATGATAATATTATCGAAACAACAGGCGCCATCTACCGCCGAATGTAAAGTACTATAGACAAGCAATGACTCTGAAATCGGCATTTCAAATTTCGCACTATTTTAAATACATCTCCAGAATTTTTACAACATCTACTCTATGTAGCATAGATTATTTAAATACGTTAAACATTTATAACCTTCCATCAGTTTTTCCAAGTGTTAGAACCACGGTGGTTTAAGAAAAAGTACTAAACAATCAAATGACTTCACAAACATAACCCGCCTTTATTTTACATGGCTTTCCTGGAAAAAAAGAACATGTTTTTCAACACTCTTCACCACTCCAATGTGTTGATTAATTTTGATGATTTATTTTCCTGTGTTTGTAAATAATTGTATTTACTCAGCTTGTTCTGGGTTTTAAAGTCATTAGAAGTGGCGTAGCTAGGATAGTCCAAAGTTGAGAAAAGAATAGAGTAGTGAAATTTGAAAACTCCATAAAAAATTCAAGATGTATATTTTAAGGAATGGTCAAACTGAATGGTCCTTGATTATATTATAAACCCATGGACGAACAGGCAAAAATATTTAGTGGGGGTTGAGAAAACGGTACATGAACGTAGGTGGTTTTCTATAAATTTTGTTCCCTATGAACCAGCTCCTTAAATAAAATGTCTTAGTATTTCCTTAAATATTAGTTTCACTGCAAAAGATTCTTAAATCTGAATTCAGTTATAGTGCTACCCCGTACATAATTTCATTACAAGCAATGAGCTATACATCCGTTAATTCATATGAGGTTTGAAGTTGCCTAGGTTATTTCTTATGTTAATTTATTAATTCGGCTCGTGTATTACACATCCATAAGTAATTATTCTATGATATGTATATGAGGTTTATAATTAGAATACCATATAAGGTTATGCTCTATTTTACTTACCCATTTTACTGATTGGTTAATACATAAATAATATCGGTTCATATATAAACGAGAACGTATGGTCGTCATATTGCATTATGAGATCATCAAGCTTGCGATCGATATTAGTTCCTTATAAAAGAAAATCTCTTTACGATTCTTCAACATTATTATATTAGAATCATTAGCGTTAATATGTAGTTTTTAAATGCGACTTATTAAATTGCTTTTCATAATAATTCTCGCTTTGCATTGCCGTAGAAACTATATTAAGTTAATTTAAAATATTAAATTGTTTAACTAATTTGATTAGTAGCTTAATCTTGTGCTATTAATTCCATAGCAAAAGTATACTTGTTTCAATAGTCAAAGTAAGTGTAATTCATTGTATTTATTTAATAAATTAAATTCAACAATTCTAAATCTTTATATTTTATTATATTTCGTGTAAATAATGTTCTTAAAACTACAACCGCACGGCCATGAAATATAATTATATTTGCAAAAATAGGAGGACTGCGAGAAAAGGGGGATCAATATTAGAGGTGGATGAAGAATGAATGAGTAATGAAAGGGAAGTATGGAGTTATTTGAGAAGAAGAGGGATAGTAGGAAAAAATAGAAAGGTGTACGTTTAACATAAGTGAATGGGAGCAGAAATGAATAAATGAAGGAAAGAAGGATTTGTGGAGGAAAACTAGGGAATGGGTGATAGAGATAGGGGAACAGAGATCTAGAAAGAGAGTGATGTGGTAGAAATAAGTATTGAAGGGGTAAAGTCAGAGATAAAGAGAATAAAGTAGGATGGAACAGCGGCACCGAATAAAGTGCCAGTGGATGTATGGAAGTATTTGGATGAGAATGGATTGCGTGCACTAGTTAGGGAAATGAATAAGATATAGAAAGGAGAGGGAAAGGTACCTGCTGAATGAACAAACAGGTGAATAGTTATAGGAGAGTGACTGTAATGGATGGATTGTAGAGATTGTATTCGAGGGTCATAAATAGAAAGTTGGAAGAGGAAATTAGAGTGAAGGGAATATTGTAGCACACAGAATGGTTTTGTTAGAGGTAGGGAGACGGCCGACAATATTGTCACCCGAAATTAGATAATGAATAGAGAGATAGCGAAAAAAGAGAATTTATACCTTCTGTTTGTTGACGTGAAAGCCACGTTCGATAGTACTGTAAGGTAAAGCTTATGCGAAAGAATGGGGAGGGTACGGGCCTCGAGAGGACTTGTAAGAATGACAAAAGGATTGTATCAGGATACGAAAGTAAGAGCAAAAGAGTATGAGTGCGTATATGCATGGTTTGAGACCAAGAGGAGAGTAAGACAGGGTTGCACACTAAGCGCTTGTTTGTTCAACATATAGTTGTCAAATTTGGAGGATGTTTTAGGGAAGGGACAAGCCGGTGGGTTGAAGATATTACAGTGAAAGGATATTTGGATAGAAGGGGAGTGGACATGAATGTGGAGAAAACGAAAGGAATGGTCTGTAAGAAGGAAGGGAGATATGGTAGAAATGAGAAGTTTAATATAGGAGGAATTGAAATTAAAAGAGTAAAGGCATATAGCTATTTAGGTTTCATGTTGGTGTAAATGAGTAATTTAAAGAAATTTTGAAATATTAATTATGGAAGCCCGGTCAATAATGGAGAGAATGAGGATTGTGTGAGAAAGAAAGTTTGGTAAGTCAGTGAGAATGATGATGAAGATTATGGGCGTATTTGTGATCAATGTTAAAAAGATGATGGGATTAGGCAGGAGTACTAGGAGTGAGATAGTCATACAGGAGGTAGGAAAATTCAAATGTTGGATAAGTGAGATTATGGAAAGGATGAAAGATGAAGAAAGGCAAGAGACTTATAGAAAAATATGTGAAAGTAGATGCAGTTGCAGGTGTATGAGGATTAAGGAAGAGGAAAGAATGGCTAAATATCTATTATCAGGATTGAGTATGGAAGATAATAAAACAATTGCTAGATTTAGATGTGGACACGAGGAGAGGGGTATTGGATGATGAGATAGGAAGAATCTGTAGGATATTGGAAAGAAAGAGGAAAATTGGAATCATTGGTTTAAAGAATGCGAGGAAATTGAATGGAGTGAAAAAGGAAGGCAAGTGGGGGAAAACTGGCGGCGAAGTTTAGGCAGGAGTGTATGGGGTTAGAAATTATGAAGAGAGTTATGGGGGAAATACGTAAAAGAAAATAAAATAGGTAGAAAAGGGAGAGGGAGTAAGGGAGATGACTGGGTAATACATGGAATATGTTTCATAGTAAAGGAATGTGGGCGCGAGCGGGCAGTGGGCACGGGATAAAAGTGAAGATAAAAAGGAGGATAAGAGAGATAATGAATATATTGTTCTGGGTAGGGAAAAATAGTGGAAGCATAACCTTTCCTTCTCTCGTGAGGGGATATAGGTTCTAAAATTTATTTATAATTTTTGGGATTTGTATATTTTGGGAATTAGTTGTGAATTCTATTTACAAAATCGATATTTGAGGATAACTTAGAGATGATAGAAGAGATAAATGTTTATGTGCCGCAGCAGATGTAATTAGACACGATTCGTTTCATGTAATGGCTTCTACTTAACCTCTTGTAAGAGTTTTGGACTTTTTGTATTGTACTGTTGTATATTGAGTATTTGCACTGGTCCCTAGTGCAAATATTGCTATTGGTGACTGTGAGGTGGAGTTGGTGGATAGGTACACATATCTTGTTCATGAAATA
>WYDF02102583.1:0-10587 GCA_009867245.2 Adranes taylori
ACGAATGGATGCACAACGTAGCAGGGGACGCCCACCAACAAGATGGTCCGACGACATCAAAAGGATTGAAACAAATTGGATGAACGCAGCTCCGTCGGAAATGGAAAAGTTTATGGGAGGCCTATGTCCTCCAGCAGTGGACGCAGTTGGCTGTGTGGTGATGATGATGATGAGGACACATTTTAATTATATACTTTCCATGTAAGAAGGATTATACATTAAGTGGGAAATGAGCTGAAGAAAGTTATCTGTACACTTGAATATTTCCTGCACTCCCATTTTCACTTTTTTAAGTGAAAAATGTAAGGAATAATATTTATGGAAATAATTTCATTTATAAAAGCGAATTTTCATTTAATTTTTGATTAAGTTTAGAAAATAAATAATTTCCTTATGCTATGAAGTACATAATTTTATAAAAACTATAGTCATCAACCGTTATTTTAATAATCTTTAAAATGAGCTAATAAGTTAATTCTTAGGAAAAATATGTGTTAGCAATAGACATTTCTTCTTAGCTCATCAAAATAGTAAAAAGTTTCAATGCATGTTTCATCGTACCGACATGCGACAGCTCTAACAAACAACGGTATATAGGTCGTGCATTAGCTTGTAATATGTACACATAATTTATTATAAGGGCAAGGATTATGTTTTTATGGAATATCTATTTGTGTTTAAAGTTTTTAAATTTATATTCTATAATTATTCCTTAATATAATTCTGCGTGTAGGAAGACGAATGTAATAACTTAATTTCTAAGGAACGTAATAAATCTTTCGAAGAAATAAAAGCTTCCTGAAACTCTGGAATGTTATGAGTTGATATATTTCAGAGAGAACTTACGTAAGACATGTTATTTCTCTTTTATATTTCCTATAAAAACTCTTCCGTCGATTTATTAGACTTCTATATTTTGTGCTTACTGAAGATAAAAATCTCTACTAAAAATATTATACACACTCATAGTTATAATTAAGGTATATCGATCAATTACGAAACGAACCCATTTGTATTTAAAAATTAATCTACCAAATCAAGGCAAAATAAATAGAAGTCGAGTCTTACATATTTTCTACAGACTTAATAATATGATCACTTATTTATTAGGATCATGTATTTAAAGCTAATAAAATTACTTCAAAATTTACACTCTAAAGCAGGATCGTGGTTCTGTTATTATTCTCTTTGTATAATCACCATTCTTATTGTTATTTCTTTTTAATAGATAATGCTCATACGTGAGCCTGAAGGGGATTGGAATAAGTGGATTATTTTATTAAACAGTACTATAGGTAAACACATATAATACGCAATAACAATATGACGTAATAATGTTTATTGAACTTAGTATTTATAATACATAAAAGCACATTATTCGCGAACGGTTGTTCTTAATGAAGATAATGAGGATATTTTCCATCCATTTAGTAGGATAGAAAATGTGAACTACATTCTTACGTTATGAAAGTGAATATGTGGGATTTCTAGTCGCTGTCGCCAAAGATATACCTGAAGAGGCGGTGATGATGGTCTTCACAGGTCGCTGGATAGAGCCATCCCTTTCACGCAACTGGAAGTAAACTTTCTGACTGGCTTGATGATTGACAGCGGCTTCCTCTTGATTCCATCGAAGTAGCGATTAATGAGGGAAGACTTATGAATATAAATGCGAGAAAGGTAAAAATAAGAAAATCGAAAGATTCTGCTGACGTTATTAATGTCGTGTAATAATTTTTGATTTTTAGAGTAAATATTAATTGCAGATTTTATTTGATTACTTTAATATTGATTTTAACGGTACTTTGAGCAAATCAGTCTTAAGGCCGCAATAAGCGCTCACTGGCCAAAGATAGATCTGATCATTTTAATTGAAAATTGTGGCTACGAGATGAGCAATATGCTCGCCCAATACGAAGACTATCAATGTGTGAATATTTTATACGCAAATTCTAACGGTCGTACACTTCTTGCGTATCGCGAGTGGTGATGGTAGGTCTACGTGACTAAAAACTCGAAAAAAAAGGAACTGAAACCGCCTTCTGCTAAAATTTACTAAAGACGTAGGACTAATAACCAACAAGAGAAAAATATTTTCACTGATAAAGCCATACAAATAAAAATAAGACAGCTTACTGAAAATGTGGTAGTTGTAGAACTGTTTCGTTGAAATTTTCAAAAATTTTCGTTGAAATTCAGAAAAAGAGAGAATCGAAAGGCGTAAAAAACCCTCTCCAAAATCGTAACAAAAATGTCCAAATATGAAAAAAATACATCTAGCTAACTGCACGTATGCAAAACTAATAAATTGGGTATATGAAAGATTCATGTTTAACAATTTTTCCATTTCACCTCAGTATGTATTTTGTATTTTGTAGTTAACAAGTACAATTTGGAGTTAAATCGGATTAATTGCTCCATAATGATTCGTAAGGTGCAACGAAAATTGGGCTCCCGTTACAATTAATTCAATGATGATATGTTCTAGCTAGACCTCGGTGCTTCACGGATACATGTAATCCAAAATGATCTAATAAATTTTATTCCAGTGTTACTCGCTTCATCAGATTCTGCTGTTCATTTCTACGTGGTTTTTAGGTGTCCCTGTTTTCGAGTTTCTTGTAGATTCTAATCTGAATTAAATTTTTTGTTATATCGTCCTAAGGCCTGTACACGGGCTGTCCAATCCAATTCCACTTTCTACGTATGATAAGTCAACAGTATATTTAATTGTTATTTTCATATTATTTGAGAGCCATCAGCCGGCTTTCGTGTTTCACACAATTCTTCAATAGTAATAGGTTTGTCCAGCAAAATATTTAATTTTTAATTTTTTCTCACCTGTGCAAAATTCCAATTTATTAATTGAATTGAAGCTTCGGCGGGCTTTTTAAATTGGGACCCAGCCTCTGAAAAGACTCCCAACATAACGAAAACTTTTACCCTCTTCTTATTCTTTTTGTTGTTGCGACCAACCAAAGATCTGTTTAATACAACTTGTGCATATATACAAGTTGAGGCAAAAAATCTCCTAAATCGCGTGCCCTCTGTGCAAAGAGGTTATCAGTGAAGCCAACGTTTTGCAGTCGCCAGATGGATTACAGGTGTCCACTACTTTGTTACGTTTGTACAAATATTCACTTTTCTCAGGAGCTAATCCAAAACAATTAGAAATCGAAGTAGTGTCTGCACACATCCTTCTTTAACTTCAGCCTCAACAAAGAATTGACCTAGTTCTCACCAATGTACTAAATAATATTTTGCGCTATGATAGACACCAACTGTAATGTTTAGTACCTTTGCAGACACGTCGTAACCCGATAAAATTAACAATATCACATTGCGATTGAAATTATTGAATGGTTCTTTAAAATTGTTAAGGAGCAAGTACAATTTGGAGTTAAATTCTAGCGATTGCTCCATAATGATTCCTAAATTGTTGATTTAACCTGTCTAATAATGATATTAGGGTCAATCAACACCTCAGTCACATTTTATGAGGAAGGATAAAGCGTTTACAAAATTGCGCCATCATACACGATCTTACGTAAATGCTGTTATGTGTAGCTAAGTTGTTCCAAAAATTACTTGTTTCATCAGCGACTGTTCGTTCCTGGGTTCGAATTTCTTGCCGATTCTAATCTATAATAGAATTTTTCTTAAATGATCAGCAAGTGTCTGTAATGTGTGACCAATGGAAGTCCACTTTCTATGTTTAATAAGCCAATGATCAAAATATATTTAATTATTATTTGCATATTCTTTGATAGCCACTTAACATTTGTGTTTTCCATATCTCTTTATTCCGAATGTCACTGTGCTTTGGAAAATATTATCTTTAAGTATCTTTGCTGTGCAAGATTCAAAATCTCATTAACTGAAATGAACGTTTTACGTATTTATTGAATTTGATTTTGCCCATCTTGGAACTCCTGGCCCCTGTGTAAAGGCTCCCAAGATAAACCACACTTTTACCTTCTTCTATTGCGTCACAAACCAACAAATTGCTATATGCAAGTTGTTGTTGAATTAGTGTAGATTACGTTTATTTTCAGTACAAGTGGTACCTATTTAACACTCAGCGGACATATTTACAAGTCAGCGGAGGACATCTCGTAAATCGCATTCCCAATAGGATAATGTCAGCAAAATCAAAGTTTCCAAAGCGTTCGGAAGTATTCGCTAAATTCGTTTGCCGCTTTTCTCAGGATGTAATCTAAGACTATTAAAAAATAAAGCAGGGGTTACAAAACCCCTGTTTAAAAAAACAGCCAAACTGTAATATTTATTATTTTTGTAGGCATGTCGTACCGCACCAAAATTATCCCCATCACAATATGATGAATATGGAACTCTTATTCAAAATGATTAAAAAACAGGTACAATTTGGATTTCATTGATTCTTCCATAATGATTTGTATAGTGTTGACAACTTGGATTCCATTTACACTTCTCTAATGATATTATGCTCTAATCAGACTATGAAGCCGAACGTGGAACGTATATTAACGAAAACTATATAATAATATTACGGATCATCATTACTTCAATCCCATACTATCGGGAATGGCATTTATATGGGAAGTATTTTCAAAATTTCGCCATCGTTCCGTCGCATACACCATTCCATCTTGCGTCATCCGCGACTTTTTGTTTCCACGTGGTTTTTCGGCTCCGTCGTTTGCGGGTTCCTTGTAGATTCTAGTCTCTAATAGAGTCTCAGTTGTATCACCAGCAGGCCTCGGTAAGCTGTGACCAATCCAATTACACTTTCTATGCTTGACAACATGTGTTTACTTCATATGTGGAATTTTGCGCAGCTGAGAAAAAACTGAATAATAATATTTTCCAAACAAAGAGATATTTTGTAATGGAGATATTTTGTTCTCAAATAGCTCTCAAATGACATGCAAATAACAATTTACCCTTTGTCTATCAAGACAAGAAAAATTTAGAAATGTTATGATTTTATTGAAAAAGTAGTGTTCTTCTAAGAATATAAAAAAGTCATAAATAAAAAGAATTGTATCAATAGTTATAACAATATCGGGTGGTTGGTCTGCGAAGCGACAAGCAAGCAGGTCATCCATTTTCACTTGGTATGATATTGACGGAAGCATGCGACGGTTCTTCTTGTTTCTTATGCATAAACCTACTCCGCAAGTAGAACATTTTCACCTTGTACGGTGTGGTTCGTCTCGCGTCCTATAATTTGCACATCGAAATGATGTCGACTAAATGGGTATAAGTGTATTTTGGTCATATCGCTCTTGAGCTTTACATTTACGACGTACTAGTCCTCCTACGGATCCAACTAATCCAGCTCGAACTGAAAGCCTATAATCTTTCAAATGCATCCGACTTCCTTCAGTAAAAGATAAGAGATCCATTTACTAACATTAGATCTACTAAATGCCACACAAGACAATTGTACCACTTTCGGGATTTTCGGTCTACATGATGCAGTTTTTTAAGCATGTCGGCTTTATCTACGTATACCATGCTTTGGTTGTAGTCAGAAACCAGTGACGGCGGACACTGTACTTCCTCTTGTGTGCCATCTTGCGTTTGACAGTTGTCCTTTCTTCAGGGCTGTGAAAGTTACTTATGAACAAAATTGGCTTTTTGTCCATCCACTCCAAAGCTAGTAGCCATGTGAAGAAATTCGCTAGGTATAGTTACCTCGGGGCCTTTTAGATTTCCTCAAAGCTCTGGTGGTAAATTCTAGAGCCCCTTTCTCGTAGTGCCGCACGCATAAATACCATTTTTCAACAAGTCCCTTTGTAGAGTAACACTATTAAAATAATTATCAAAATAGACCATAAGAAATTTTTCCGCCAAATTATTGGTCAGATCTTTAATAAGGCAAGGCCAAATTCTTTTCCGTTGTTTCTGAAATATTACCAATATAAATTTGAAATTCTGAGATAAATACGTTTCCATTTGCTCGCTGCCATATTTTGTAACCCCTTTTATGGGGTTTTTTGCGGCATATACTGACGCAAACAGCTTCTACTTTTAAACTTCACCATTCCCTCATCTTGGCATTGTTTCTTGGCAGGTAATTAACATTACAGGAATGTTCTTTGTAGTGTATCCAAGAACGGACGAATTTTATAAAGATTGTCGTATCGTTGATCCCAAATTCCCGGTTGCTAGGAATTATCGTTGAAGTGTAGAGTTGACAATATCCATTGAAATCTGCTTCTTGACATAAGGCAACCAATGTATTCATCGCGCTGCATCGATCTGGATGACCAATAATCTTCTACAGATGACAACTTTTTTATGCCCATCAGAATATTTATTGCACAGAAACCTTCATTTCTTGAAGTGTAACTGAAGTAAAAGAATTAGCATTACCGCCATTTTTTTGCGTAACGTATAAATTTGTTTGGAATGTAATATGTTCCAGCAAATTAATTAGAAATAGTTGTAAAAATATCTCCACGGGCGGCTCAGCTTCAATGTCAATATTAGGTCCAGATAGAGAAGTGAAATCACTTGGTACTTTGTACATATTTCGTTCCATCCATATAAAAGTACGTGTAACATGTTGTTGCAAAGGAATGTTGTCATCGTCACTCCATTCAGATGAATCTGCTCTAGTTTCCCCGGAGATATCCTTCCTCTTTAAGAATCGCGACCATCGTAGAACAATTTTCAAAAGTGGTATGATTTTGGTCATCCTCATTGTCTGAAATATCTGGTATATCAGATATATTTTCAATCGGTATCAATTTGTTCATACTTTTCTACAGCTAATTCCTCAAGGACAAAATATGACCACATTTCTCGATTTGTGCCTTGAAAAATAAAACAATGTATTCAGAATTTGAATGTAAAACTATACTTATAGATAACTAAAGGCTTACATAAATTGATTTTAGAAATAGTTGTGTACGAAATTCTATTTCTTATTGGTGAAAGAACTTATTTCGGTACGCCACTGATAAAATAGAAGAAATTTTATTTGCATACCAACAAACATTGTTTAAGACATCGTTATCCAAAGCTCGGTAAACCCCAAAAGCATACCTGTTTTCATAGTGGACAATAAATGTACGTGACTATTGTTACATTGTGGTGCATAAAGATGCAAAAAGATAAGGGTGTATGTACTACCAAGTACTTGATTCCTCCCGTTGCAACTTCCTTAAGACGGTTTTAAATTATTATGGTCTAGAACTCTAGACATTCATACAAGAAGGTCGTCGTCGTCGTAAGGAAAACCCATCGCTCGGAACCCTGTCTACGTTGGAAGGGTTCGACTTTAGTGCACAACAATTACATTTTTTCACCAATTTAACAATATATAAAATCAATTTATTAATTTATTAATTTGTTCCTTTTAGTGTTAGTATTGTAATTAATTAGTTAAAGTGAACTAAACTGGTTTCAATTAATCGCTCTAACTAAATGTCTAATCGCGAAGCGAAATATCAAACGATTTTAACCATCAAAAAGAGTAAATTCAAAGGGTGTTTACAGTTCACCGCTCCCCGGTCGCAATAATACTCTACATACAATTTCGGAAATGCGTACTTGTGGTTACATCGTGTGACCACTTAACAGAAATAAAATATGTCAAAACATAGCGAAATGCGACTAATGTGCCTTTATGTTCATATATTTCGATTATTTTGCATTAGATTCTATCTACTTACCAGACATTTATTTCAATTGAAGCACCAAAACAAAAAAAAAACAACTTGTAACACGGATAGAGAATTTTATAGAAACCGTTTCAGAAATAACCTCACAACTTGAAATGTGCTCATATGAAATGTGTGCAAAATATTAAATGGAAAGAGAGATTGTATACAACCCATTTAGCACAGTGTTTTCCATATAATACCCTGAGAAGACTACATTATTTTTCTACATTGTGGTTTCACAATGGAACGACTAGTAGCGAAAGGGTTAAATACATAGTGATCATTAACTTCTCAAATGTAGAAAATGGAATTAAATCCGTCAGCCCTTACACAGGGTTGTGGACGATATAACAAAAATTTCATTGCAGTTTAGAATCTGCCAGAACCTCGAAAACATGGGCGCCTAAAAACCGTGTGCAAAAACACAGCAGTCGCTGATGAAGCACTGGGGTTGTCAAGTACTGGAAAATGTATAACATGATTCAAGTAATTGTAAGTGGAACCCAATTTTGTCATATAAATATATAATATATTCGGATGTAGAATATAAGTGATTTAATAATAATTATTACAATTATATAAATGTATTAAACTACAACTGTATACAAAATAAAACAGAAAACTGTATAATATCTCAAATAGGAAATAATATGTGATTTACTTGAATTCAAGAATTGCTTCGTGAGTCACATTAAATACATAAATACTTATTAAAAACACAATTATCATTAAATTGATATTATAAATTAGTTCTTCTATCAAAGGAACGTTCTCTTCTTTAATGTGTATAATTTCGCAGAACAACTCATTGATTTACTCAGAAGGTCAGACTGATTTTAAGAAGACTGTGTTATAAAATTTATTATATAATTATATATTCTAAGCAGTTTATAAGTAAGAAACAGAAAAGATTAATTCACTATAGCGACCAAAATTTACTATTTTGTGCATAAGCCGAAATATCTTGCGTTTTGAATTTTTTTTATATTTTATATTGGATATACAGGGTGTTTCATTAATAATGGGAAATATTTAAACTAGAGAATCCTGGGTTCAAAATATTAAGATTTCACTCAAATCTTTTAGATAAAATGTGGCTCCTTACTGAGTTACAAGGTGTTTTATTTAAAAATTAAAAAAAATATTTTTGCCCACTACTTTAAAACTCTGACGTATCCCTATCAAATTTTGCAGGAAGTGTAGGTACTGTATACCATATCAAATTATGTAAAATAAATGTTTCTGGCTATTACCAGAGACGCACGACATGGGGCAAGTGAGAGTTTGACCCATCCTAAATCTATGCCACTGACGGAATTGTCATTTTAGCACAAATTTTCTATTCTCCAATACTATCTATGTAAATAACATACTCTGTCTTCATAACGATTAAGTCATTATTTTTAGAGATATTAAAAGTTAAACATAAAGCTGCACAATTTTAATGTGTATTTATCATGTCTTATGACTTAATCGTTATGAAGAAAGAGTATGTTAGTTATATAGAAAGTATTGGAGAATAGAAAAAATGTGCTAAAATGACAATTCCATCAGTGGCGTAGAATTTAGGAAGGGTCAAACTCTTACTTGCCCCTTTGGTGCGCCTCTGGTCGTGCGCCAGAAACATTTATTTTACAAAATTTGATATGGTATACACTACCTACACTTTCTGCAAATTTGATAGGGATACGTCAAAGAGTTTTAAAGTAGTGGGCAAAAATATTTTTTTAATTTTTAAATAAAACACCCTGTAACTCACTAAGGAGTCACATTTTATCTAAGAGATTAGGGTGAAATCTTAATATTTTGAACCCAGGATTCTCCTGTTTAAATATTTCCCATTATTAATGAAACATCGTATATATGGTAATAAACGCTGGAAGGTTGTGCATTCTTGTTATAAATAGTTGGACATGTACAGGCTGCTCTCAGATTTATCGCTTATTTACTATTAACTCAAACAAACACTTATATTTTAATTAAGAAGTATAACTCTGTATAATATATGGTATTACTTTAAAGAAGTATAACTGTGTTAATAATTAAGTGAATTAATTATTTCGAAAACTGAATATTGACGTTTAGGAAAATCAAATTGGATTTGCTTGGCATATGTACTAGCCTATATCAGTACCCTCTGCTTTCACATCGTATCATTGCAATCGTTAATGAAAATCAACGCTCTGCGCACCACCTTGGCTAGCAAAACCAATTTGAAATCCATAAAACCGGAAAATAAATTTTAGTGATTTTATTACTTTTTATTTTTTGGTGAAAGGCGATAATGCGAAATTCAATCTGCAAGCATATAAATTTCAAATGTATGGATAAAAAATGGTGAAAGGATTAGGCACACTATCTGAATTAAATTGATGGTAAAACTCTGACCACTTCTTCTTCTATATATATATAAATCAATGTAAGGATGTATGTCTGTATGTACATCCTTTATGCCTGACTACACCGTCCATCCGATCGTCATGAAACTTTAGGAATTTGTTGAGTACACTCCCGGGAAAATTTCTGTAAAATTGGTTTTTCGAAATTTTATACTGGAGCAAAGATACAGCCTCCGCAATGTTTCCTTATGGATAGATAGGAAATATTTTTAACACTATAATTTGTATATATGTTTGTATGATCTGTGTATATTACCGATGGGCTTCTAAACCACTCAACCGATTGCGATCAAATTTTCCGGAAACCTTTAACATAGTATAGCGGGTAATCCGATGAAGTTTGGTGTGGAATATGGGAACAGGGCAATTAGGGAACACATATTTTTGAAATTTTTGCACGACGTTGCGTTCGAAAACGTGCGTGTTTTTAGCTACTTAAAGCGGGAACACAGTAACACGGGAATATAGGAACACGGGAACATGGGAATACGGGAACACATATTCTTGAAATGTTATTAGGCCATATCCTT
>WYDF02102594.1:0-10587 GCA_009867245.2 Adranes taylori
TATATATATATACAAATATATATTATTCTTGTAAAATAAAAATATATTGTTTAAAAAACACCTGGTTTCATTTATTTTCCCAATAAATGTATTGTAAATAGATCTTTATTTGACTAAAACCAGTTGGTTGGTTTACTATCAACGGGATTTATTACAAATGGAGATTTATTGGTTTGGATCAATTGATTTTACAACAAATAGAGATTTATTTAATTACAAGTTTGTATGCACCTTTAGTTTAAGAATTTGAAAAATACAAGTGTGTATTTACCTTTATTTTTAAGAAAGACCTCAACAGCTCAGATTTAAATATCATAAAAATAAAAAAATTCAAAAACGTCATCAGCACAAAATTCAAATACTTAAAGTAACTTTTCATATAAACTCTAGTTTCAAATCTAGTTACAGATACTTTTTGTTTTAAATATACTACTGTCATTTTCTTCTTCTACTTGAACTTTGAATCTGTAGTGAGAAATCTAGTTACATTTTCTAATCTACCTTTTCAAACTTAAAAAATCAAATTTCACGCCAAAATTCAAACCGGAAATAACCGGTCATCCATCACATTGGATTTTTATTTGACACTTGTCAAAAGCTCAAACTATTTTTCTTAGACCGCAAAATACCGCTCCACGGAACGGTTATCATTTTAAAACGATTCTGGAATAAGTCTTTGGCGGGTTGGCGGGTGGGTGGTAGGAATTGTCTGCACCTTACGCTATCGCGCCTTATAAACGGAATGAATAAAGCAAAAAATTGGTACAATAGTCAGATAAACACAAAAGAAACGAAAAGTTCCTCTTAGTAAATGGAAGATAAACAGATAACATAGAATAAACGCATCAGTGGACGAGACCCCGTACGCTGTAGGGGGTCTTAAGTGATAAGCTATATAAAGAAAAAAATAGCTACAATAGTCAGTTACCGAAATACATTTTCCATAAGAAACAATGCAATTTTGGCTTCGATCTATAGGAAATACACTTTTTCTCATTTATATACATGTAAAATGAAGCACAACTACTCTTTTGTTTGGGTAATGACACACTAAAAATATCCGAGAATTTTTCATATTGCACATATTACTTGAGTGTGATGGTTTTGCCTGCTTAAGGAAACACATTATATTCTATCGAGGCGCCAAAGTTGATAAGCAAACCTGCAACTCAATTCTGATTTGCAGGCAGCAGATAACCGATGAGTAAATGGCAGCAGATATGGGATACCTCTAAAAAGGGGAGATGAATTTGGTGGTTAATTCCATGTCTAAAAAACTGGGTTGAGAGGAATCACGGTAATATTGACTATTGGGTGACTCAAGCATTGACGAGACACGTGTGCTTCGGATCGTATCTCTGAAACATCGGTAAACTAGGAACGGAAGAGTGCGTGCACAGCAGGGTGTGTATTGATGACACTGAGCACACCTTCTTTGCGTGTGTTGTTTGATGAACATAGATTAGGGGTCGGAACGCAGTTGGGAAAGAGTTGGGAACATTATCGAGACAATGCTGGAGAACGAGGGTAGCTGGAATATAATAGTGGCCCTTTTTCGGGGTATACTTTTAGTGCACAGGAGGATGAGCGTGAAGAAGCTAGAAAAACAAAGATAATAGGATAATGCGCCCAAAAATGAGCATTCTGAGTAATGCCAACACGGGGAGGGGTAAATTGGTGTAATCGGAATTCCGGTGGGTTTAATGAGTTGGCAACGTTCGCGCCTGTCTGTATTGCTCCACCTTAGGATGGAGTAATGGAGGAGGACAGGCATAGCGTTGCCACCATCATAGACCACCGAGAAAAATGTTGTTATTTCGAAATAATATTTACAGGATGAAAATGGGGAGAAACTGGAGAATGTGTCCCTTCAATCGCTTTAATTGACAATTTTGTTTCAATTACAAGGCAAGTTCTTTGTATGACGTTTCCAAAACGTCCAACTTTTTTTTTTGACTTTGAATTATTTTGTGATTTTTTGTAAATGATTTTTATGGGACAGTTTTAGTCATTTCTATTGATAGCTCTTGAACGAGTAGAGTCATCACCGCAAAAATTTGGATATATTATGCAAGGCAGCTTATAGTTTCGTTTATATGTAAGTAAATTATGTACGCATTTGTTCTAAAAAAAGCGGGTCACTAAGAATGTTAGGCTGCTGGCTGTGTACATTATACGCTAATATTGTATTTGACGTGGAAAATATGACAGATAGGCGCAATTTGTAAACATACGATGGTGCAATATTAGTTTTCGATAAAACCTATTCAGAAAGTTCGAAAGGGTCTGGGCTAAAAACTGTGAAGGTTTAAAACTCCTGGTTCCACACTATTTTTAAAGAAAATTACGTTTTGCTAATATTTATATAACTTAAACATGGAAAGCATCGTTTTGGGCGCTTTCGTAAAGAGTAAAATGTGTGCTATTTTTTAATTCTACATTGTTTGTAATGGAGTCTGGCCCTGAAAAAGTCTTAATTCGAGCACTTTGGACTTATCTTGGCTAACAACAGCTATCTCATGCTGAAGGACTCCGGTGCGGTATTAAAGTGGGTTCTCTGGTGGGTTCATAAGTATCTTGAATGCTTACTTTTGCAGACTATAATTTTAAATGGAACAGATGTAAAGAATCTCTTTTCTACCAAAAAGTGTGGTCCCAAGTTAGAAGCAATATATAGATACTGAGTGCTACCGTTCAGACGTACGTACGTTCGGACGGATGTAAGCAGTAGGAACGTGACTCGGTTTTTAATTAGATGCGTTTTCCTTGGGAAATCGATACCGTTAGAGCGACGGTCTCGTTTTTCTTTCTCAGCAGACTAGAATTTTCTTTGAACGAATTTTCGCTCTATCTACTAAAAACGTACCTAAATATAATAATATATTTTCACTCAGAATAATATTTCAGTTTATTTTCTATATACTTCAAGTAGATGTAAAATACTTATTTAAACAATTTAATGTCCTATTATAAACAATAGTCCAGAAAATTTAATTTTTAAAATTAAAGCAATGTAGTTTCTATTTTATTTAGACCGGTTTTGTGTCTTATTGTGATATATCTTATAGTTCTTACTTGGCCAAAACCTTCAAATATTAAATGGTTACAATTTTATCAATTTTAGGCTAAGCCGCGTTGATCTAAATATTAAGAATTCATCCATTATACCCGTATATAGTATTTTAATAGGTTTGTGCTTGTTTTTGTCATAGGTGTTATTACCTAAACAACAGACGTGATATATCGCTGATATGTAAAGCGCTATAGGCAATTAACAATAAGGAAATCTACATTACCGACTCGCATTTCGCACTATTTTTGTTCACATTCTTATCAACAATATACGCAACCAACGATGCAGACAGCTATACAGCAAGCTTTTGCCGGCCCACACTTTTCTCAATAAGATACTGGTTCATCTGTAAGATAATGGTTCATCTTAATTTAAAAGGGTGTGAATTCGTTCAAATACATAACACTAGATTAATTAGGTAGAATTCATTTGTTGGATTGTTCTTGTAGAAGCGAATCGTTAAATTAGATCTAGTATAGGAATTATTTCAATTTAATTAAAAACACATCGCATATGTCGACCATCAAACGTGTGACATATATAAAAGATTATAATAGTTCTAACCGTGAGATAGGTTCAGAACAGAGTTAGTGTGTATTCGGTTACACACCTGCAGTGACGTTCTGTTAAATAAGGGTGTTGATAAAACTTAATACCTGAGGTCCATCGGGATTTTTTTCATCGGACAGCATAGTTGTCAACAGTATGCTGTCCTTGCAAACAGTAGAGCTAGAGCTTGCATTGCAAACAGTAGAGCTAGCCGCTCCAGAGGCGCGCCAATGCGGACAGAAGAGTTCATAAAAAAAAAAAGAAATATGTAATATATTACCAAATTTTCCAGGGTTACTTGTAAGTAACTGGAACTATATATTTAGAGAAAATAAAAAGCAATAAATAAATAAATATTTATAGATTAAAAATCAATACATAAAATTGATAACCAGTGCTGATATGTTTAAAATGCAAACCCTTAAGCAATTTTCAAAAGATTTTTCTTTCTTTGAGGGACGAGGTACGCAAAATGAGTGTATAAAAACCTCAAAAGAAAAATTTCCTATTCCTTTTATTTTCTCGCCTACAAACTTAAAGTAATTATAAATTTCAATTAACTGTTAGATTTCAGTTAATTATTAATGTGGAAGTAGTGACAGTACATAAGTGGAAAAGGACAGTACAAAAGGGTTTTAAGGCTGTTTTTTTTAGAGTACTTAACACTTTTACTTATTAGAAAATTTTAAATGATGTAAAGATGATTTTTAAATGAAAGATGAATAACTAAAAGAAACTGTTCCAAAACTCCTAGATATTTTAGGAGTTTTGATATTTTAAAATTGTTAAAGCTGACTATAGTTTCGCCGAAATAATCTCGTCACTATCAAGGCATATGAACAAAGAAAATTGTTACGATGTAAGAATGAAGTCGAATAAAAGTTATACAATTAATAAATAATGAAATAAAACTCTTATTATTAAATCAACAGCTATTATTATTAAATTGTAGAAATTCAAACATTTTGCCTCAACATTTAAGATTTCAAGTTAATTGCTTATTAGAGTTGTTTAGCAGTCCTTATTTGAACACAATTTTTTACATTTCACAGTAACTGTTACTTAGTTCAGATTAAATTGATTGTTGATTTTTTTTTTAGTCTGAAGATGACCTTGAAGAGGGGTCGAAACGTCGACTGATGTAACTAAATTATCATAATAAACGCAGTGTCCAAAATCCGAAGAGTTTTATTTCATTAGTTACTACGACGGTGAACGTGATATCAATCTATTTATTAAAACAATTAATAAATTATACAAATAAATTTAATTAAATTAAACTCTCCTTTACCTGTCAAACATCCATTCCAGTCTTAATAACTTTAATATTATATATTCGATCACTGGTTTAGTTTTTTAAATTGTGATACATATTAACTTAATCAATAAAAAAATATTAAAAATTAAATATAAAATAGGTATTTTAAAAGTTTGTAACAAATGAAAATTATTAAAATTATTTGTGAAAATCACGTTTAAAAAATATTTGTCTCATATTATTTTGATGTTTCTTTTAAAGAAATGTTTTACATTTTCTATAAATTTAATATATATATATATATATATATATATATATATATATATCACTATTTACAAAATATAACCTATGTTCAAATATATTATAGAAAATACTATTAAATTTATTTGTATAATTTACTCATTGTATAACTTCAATTCAATTTCATACTTACTTTGTATTTTCTTGTTTAATTTACTTATATGCTTTGATAGTGACGATATTATAGAACTTTTAAGAATTTTAAAATATATTGATGTTCTGGAACACTTTCTTTCATTTATTATTTGGTTTTACGCTCCAAACACTAAAACGTCATATTAATAAAATAACAAGACTACCAAGTTAGAATTAAATCAGTTCACTAGTTTCCGTGAAAAATATATGTAGATTTCAAAGAGAAAGCGTCAAGTTTTATAATCTCAATATTATTTCTTAGCGAATTGATTTTTGGTATTATTGTAACTTTTGATTTTGATTTGAGTAAATCATTAAAAGTTTTGTAATTCGTATAAATAATTAGATAAATTCCAGATGATTGGAAATACTCTGAATAATTGGAAGAATAAATTTAAAAATATAACGTAATTGTAGCAGCTTGGAAAGAATATTATAACAAATTAAAAAAGAATCAGATTTAAACAAGAAATTAAACTTGAATAATTAAATAAAAATTATGGTTGGTTTAACTTACCATTATGCGGTTAATGATTTAAATGTTTAATTTAATAAAAATTTAATTAAATCAATTGATTTAGAGTACTGCGCAATCTATGAAGATTTATTGCAGTAATTCATTGAAACTAAAACTTGCTCAAATAAGACGCGAGATACTTAGTAATAACTCTAAAAATGAACTCGTTTACTCTTGCAAATAATTAACAATATATATAAAATGAGTAAAGAAAATGCTATAAAAAATTCGAACGTATTAATAAGAAAATAAGAATGTTTAAATTCAACCCAAAAGAACATTACTCATAACAACAAAACTCGATGAAATGCAAATAACTCATCGTGCGAATAAGTCATATCTACATATTTTGTCAATGAAATGAAAACAACAATACTCCTAAATGCGTATTTGAAATTAATATGTTATATTTTATTAAACGTCTTGTGGTAGTATTTGGGAATAATTGTATATTTAAATTATAATAAAAGTATTATTTAAATGTTGAAACAAACTTATGAAAAACAGTTTCAATAGAAAACATTAATCAAGATGATGAAACAAACATGTGTAATATTAGGTGCACGGGTTATAAGCAATACCTAAAGTGTAAAACATTAGACAGGCCGAGTTTGTAATGCTGTGATTACACATTATTGAAAAAACATATAGATAACATAATGTAGAGTATTGATCGTTGCTATTTTCATTCAATATTAATTTAATTCATTCAATTGTCATGTACAAACATGAATTATATATAATTATAAATAAATCAAATTAGTTTAATTGGATTCAATTTAATTCAACAACATTACATGGCGATCCTGTCATAGCTTATTATAGCGCGGTTTATTTAAAATCATGTTATATTTAGGTAATATTTGGTAATAGATCGAATTAGTTTTATTTGATTTAATTTATTTGTCAACCAATGCAACATTATTAGTCTATCTGCTTGGTAATCTTGCAAAATCATCAAATTGAATTTTACACATGATGTTTATCATAATAATTTCTATTGTTATGTTTATCTTTTAGATTATAATAATTTTTAAACGCAATGACTTATATAAAGAAAATTAGTTAAATTTAGTAGAAAAAGAAGAAAAGAAGTAATATATTTAGGTAAAATTTAATTATAATTTTTTTCCTTGTTCATCCTTAGTTGAATATAATCCATGTTTCTATAACTAAAGTTTTATAAATAACGAAATCTCATTCTTTTCTATCCTGGATACCATTTCTAAGGATTTCTGACCCTCACAGTTTGTTACATTATTGTAGAAGTCTATAAAATCATAAGCATATCAAGTCTGGTTGTAAGATTTGGAACACCATAGTTATACTCGAATGTATGCTGGAAATTATATGCATACACAGCTACACGCATGGTTTATATTTATATTTATATTTATTTCTACTATATAGTATATTACATGATACAGCAGTTGATGACAAAGGATTGAACTGCTTCCAATTGCTTTGTGCGTTCGGGGTCTGGTCGCAACTGTGGCAACATCTATCCGTCGGTGCACTTTTCAGATTTTTGGAGTAACTTTAAAAAGCGAAAACAGATTTGTCGGATTACCCAAAAACATAATATTTTGCAAAACGTACCTCAACTGAAGGATCCATTTAAGAACTTCCTTCATCCTTTGATCTTTAGTACGGATTTTATCCTTTGCAATTTCCTATTCCCTATAGGAAGACAAAACGCTACACTAGAGTCTTCAAATTAAGTAGAGGTAGAAGTTTTTTACTTATAGCCGACGTATCTACGAATAAGACGATTTTCTTTATAATATAAAAATTCCCTAATCGAAGCAACCATCCTAGCGTCTGAAAATTTTAAATTTGTACTTCTATAACTTTTTAAATCAACGTAGGAAGCTTCTTAAGTATAAAATTGATTAAAAATAGTTATAAATACACTAAATAGATTTAAATTTCTAAAAATGTATTTTCAAATATTGTAACACAATTTGAACAGAAATCCAAAATTCAACTGTTATTTCGATAAATTTCATCTTGGAAATATATCATAACGCAATTGTAATGAATTCTTTATTCCTCTTCATCTTGTAACTAGAACTTCTAACTTGATGTGTTGATCGCAGAAAATGGATTATAATTTTAAAGTTGGACTTCTACAATTTTTCTTTATCAACGTAGGGCGCATCTTTACAATAAAATTGATTAAGAACATTTATAGATGGTGTACTTTTAATTGATAAGTATATTCTATATTACAAATTCATATTTCTAAAAATATATTTGTAAACACAATTTGAACAGAAATCCACAATTCGTCAACTGTTATTCATTTTCAGAGTACGATCAGATGAAAATGTAATCCATTCTTTCTCTTCTTGTTACGAAACCTTATAACATCAAATATTGATGGAAAGCTTTCCCTAATATCAGTGAACACAAGTGTTTCGTGGAACACCGGTTGAGAACCACTGCTCTAAAGTATTCTGACATACGTATATGGGTTACAGCATTCGAATAAAATTTATGTGATTAATTGGATGCATATTAATATACAAGTTACATAAAATATCCTTTAACGAGAGCTAAGAAAAGTTCCATTATCAAGAATAGTAAAGAATTTCTCCTTATTATTAATAAAAAAAATTCCATCTATTCATACTACATTACTCAGAGTTATTGTTAGTTCCTTGCATTTCAGTATGATGACGCCACAACGCATCAACTCAACACACTGGATGAGCTTGTGCTTCTTTTTAATCCTAAAAGGAATCCTTTTCGCACATCCTTCGAAATCCATCATTATTACATTCCCTTATTCGTCATTTGTCCCTGCGTTTTCATGTCAACACCACTAACACTTGCCACCGCATACATACAACTCTCTGCGCCTGTCACTAAATCATCGCAAACGCATTCGTACTCTGTCCAACACATATAAAGTATTCGTCGCACACCTCAATCTATTCAGAGAGGCACGTACGATGTTGGGGTAACGCGCATGTGTATTGGGTAGAGTAAACTACTCGAGTTTCTCCCTCTGCGAGAATATTCCACACTTCAAACTCGCGTAGCGCGAATAGAGGCGGTGGCTGATCACTGATCTACCGCCGCACATAAACAGGTAACATTCGATAATACATATAGTCGAGATGAAAGGTTTATTATTTCTGGTTTTAAAGACGAATAGATCATCGTTTGTCAAATAAAATTTATTTCATTTGAATTCTTCTTTAAACAATTAAGGAAATGTATAAAATCAAACTCAATATTCCAACTCCAAAATATATCTTATTGTTCGCACTCTATTTCAGTTGGTCTCAACCACTGTTGTGCGGAACATTTGTATTCCGTGAGGTTAGAGAAAGCGTTCCGCCAGAATTTGACGTTATATAGTTATTGTCAAACTTTGGAAGAACTCCTTCACGAAGAGGAAGAATTCATTTCATTGTCATTAGATCGTACACTCAAAATGAAAGTAAGCGAAACCACAGTTGATGAATTTTGAATTTCTGTTCAATCTGTGTTTAAAACTATTTGAAAAGACATTTTCAGAAATAAAAATTTATCATATCAAGTTAAAATTCATCTTCTATAACTGTTCTTAATCAATTTTATCCTAAAAAGCTAAAGATGCTTCCTACGTTGATTGAAAAAAATTGTAGAAGTACCACTTTAAAATTATCAGATTAGCAAATCAGGATTGGGGCATCCATTATGGAAATTTTACATCGAATAAAGCTCTTATTTGTAGATACGTCGCTTTTTTGTGGAAGTAGGTATATGTACATTGTATCATTTTACAACGGCGTTCCGCAAAAATTTTTGCACAATTGTAACTGTTCCGTGATTTTAAGAAGGCTAGGAACCATTGCTCTATTTTATTGTTGAGCAATAAAATATTTTTTGGAGTAGAAATACACTGGTGTGCAGAACCCTGCTAGAAATTTTTTAAAAGTGACACAAGAGCGGGCATAGACCAAGCAAATAACTGGCAGTCGGCGCTGTAGGCAAATATAGGGATCATGGTATTAGTGAGTTGGCGAATGCGTGCATAGGTAAATTTAAGAGTTCTAAATAGACTAGCGTGCGAAGCACAAAGCGCACTAGGTGCCCTGTTAGAAATTTCACAAAATTTGCTCAAGAGCACCGCTAGCCGCGGAACAGCGAACAGCAAAGCTGATCGAGCGGCGGGAAAGTATTGTATAATAAATAAATAACAAATAGATTTAAATGTGACGCACACTTTAGGAACTAGGAACTTCGGTCAGGTGGAAGGGATATATTAAAATCTATTTAATAAAATTAAATAATAAAATTTTCGGGTTAAATTAATATTTAATTTATTCTATCTGTTGCGATCGGTCTCGATCAGTCCTCGCACTAATAATCAAGTAAAATAGTTGAGAAGATCTTACATGAATGTGTCGATCTTGGACGCCTTACCGCAGATTTTGAACCTGCTGTCTTGTTAGGTTCTATTCTGACCCAAACGTGAATTAAGGTCTCACGCCAGTGGCAATCTCTTTAAAAAAATTTATTATATATTTTTCAATTTATTTTACACATTTTAGATTTTTTATTTTCTTTTACTTATTTTATTTTCTTACTTATATTATATAAATGACACTTGAATATGTACGTTTCATAATTTGCCAAGATAAAGCAATTCATTTAGTTAGATTAATAATTAGTTCAATATCTTTTTCATATGATTAATACATTTACGATTGCCAAGTCTAAGCGAATCGTTTTACTTGTTAAATTCTTTCTTATTTATTA